>KV751365.1:4224882-4243968 GCA_001698575.1 Mola mola | reverse complement strand
TTTGTAGCTAAAAGCACTCTGTGTAAGTGTTTTTCTCCCATTACCTTTTTTTTTCTTCTTCTCCTCTCTGCTGTCTGAGCACACACACACACACACACACACACACACACACACACACTCCCCTCACGCAATCTCCTCTGCTCTCTCTATCTCTGTACACACACACACACACACACACACACACACACACTCACACTCCCCTCACCCAATCTCCTCTGCTCTCTCTATCTCTGTGTTTCAGGTGGTGCAGGTGTTGCGGGCGATTGATAGAGATGAGGGTGGGAATGACAGCACTGTGTATTTCAGCATCCCTCCGGAGTCCAGCGCTGCCCTCAACTTCAGCGTCAGGGACAGCGGGGGTAGGCACTCAATCTGTCTCGCTCTCTGTTTATCTCTTAATTCCCTTTTTTCTGTCCCCCTGGAAAGACACACACTGTTTACTTCCCACTTTTTAGCGCTTCTTAATCCCGTATTTTCTTTTCACCTTCCCGTCCCCAGCTTCGTCTCACCCCCTCGACGAAGTCATCTGCCTCCTTTGCCCATTAATTTCCCCCCTATACCTCCCTTCTTTTCTGTCTCTGCCTCTCTGTTCTGCCATCCATCTCCCAACTCCGGTGGCCCCATTGTTTCGCTTTGTTATCTTCCTCTACTTCATTCATCCCCCTTGTTTTGCCCCCCTCCACCACCACCACCACACATACATATGCTCACAGTTTCCAATGAAAAGCTTTGGAAGAAATTAGAGCCGCTTCATTGAATTCACAGCAAAATTGAATTGAGCTACTTAGTATATCTTCCCGGTATACTCCCCCTCTGCACAAACACAAGTACTGTATTCAGAGCGCTCATATACAGTAACATTCCTTTACACATGCGGGCCTGCCATGTAATCTGCAGCCTTATTAATGTAGAACTGTATATTTAATTCTGCATACTAAAATCTAATCAAAAAATACCTCCCACACAAACACGTCACAGCTCTTTTGCCGAAAAACAAGATTAGTCAGACCAGTACTGAGGCCATTAGCACTTGTGTTGTGGGCCTTAGTTATGTTCCGTTCGTGGAAACGAGCAAATATTGTGGAAAAATCGATGCTTTGCCTGTCCAGGTTCTCCCACTAGCCTGAGCTGACAGGTGTGAGTTTTTGCTGGGCTATTTTCCTGTGAGATGCATATAATCGCTGTGGTTTTAAAAGTATATAAGACCTGATGTTTAAGTAGACAAGCGGGGGGCCATTAATCAGGATGTAAGGATGCAGCCAAGCGGAAGATACTCTAAATGAGACACTCTGCAGCAGATTCATCCTGTTTCCCTAAATTAGTGTCTCTGTTTCAGTGAGAATTCTCAAATTAAAGGAAATGTGAAGTTAAATAGTAATAATGATGGAAGAGGGTAGCCCCGCCAAAGTTAGATTTTTGCTTGCCTCATTGCTTTGTGGTCTGAATCAATCACCAATTGATCGAAATCACACGTTGGCAAAAATGAGCACAACCATGTTTGAGAGTGATTTCACAATTCTATTCCAGACAAATAAATCAAAAAGAAACACTGCACCTTATCGGTGACAATTGATAACCTACGACTGCTTCTCCAGGCCCCACAGCCACGCTGGTGCTGCTGTCCCAGCTCCAGCCGCTGTCCCGCTCCGCCTCCTCCACCCTGATGCTCCACGTGCCCTTGGTGCTGCGCGACGGGACGTCGGGCCTCACCAGCACCGGGACGGTCACTGTGTCCGTCTGTCCCTGCCTGAGAGGAGGGGCGAAGGCTGGGGACAAAGAGAAGGACCAGCTGGCTGAGGGCGAGTGGGACTGGGAGCGGGAGGCGGTGTGTCTCCCTCAGCAGTCCACGCTGCCGTCCCCTGGGCTCAGCACTGCCGCCCTGCTGGCTATCCTGGCTTGTGTCGCTACGCTGCTGGGTAAATACTTTGATACACGGACATGATAAGATTACCACAGCGTAACAACAACAGTTGAACTACAAAATTCGTTGCAGGAAATTTTGAGTGTGTCCCTGATGTCTGGCCAGTGTCCTTTGGCCAAACCCCTGACCTGTGATCGACCACTGACATTAGGTTTCGTTAGCCCCCATTAGCTTCAGTTAACTCCTATTAGGTTCAGATAGCTGCAGTAAGCTTTAGTTAGCTCAGATGTGCTTGAGTTAGCAGCTGTTAGTTTTACGTAGTCGCTCTTAGCTTGACATAGCTCCCAGTAGCTTAAGTCACCTGGCATTAGCTTCAGTTAGCTCTTATTTGCTCCATTCATCTCCCATTATCTTCATGTAGCTGCTGTTAGCTTGAAATTAGCCACCATTGGCTTTGATTAACCACCATTTCCTTCTTATAACTGCCAATGGCTTCGGACAGCTGCCATTGACTTAATTTAGCTGCTGTCAGCTTGGGCTACTTCCCAGTGGGTTCAGTTAGCTAGCATTAGCTTCAATTACCTTGTATTTGCTTCATTCAGCCCCCATTATTTTAAGTTAGCCGCTGCTAGCGTCAGTGTGTGTGTGTATATATCTCTTTGTTTCAGTCTGTGAGTGACGCTCCTGAGCAGTCGAGAATTGACTGAAACATAAATTGCATTTGTGAAAAATTTTTTACTATCGAAATGCCCTTTAGCCCTAGTCAAGTCGCATATCTTGTGACCCATTTAAAGTTTAAATAACGTTCTATGTTAATATATAGCGAAGGAGCAAGGCTCCAAGGAGCCAAGGAGGTTGGCTGAGTGGGTTTTCGCATTGATTTCTCTTTCGTGTTATGGGAATTGAGATTTATTTCCTGAAGTAATTTGCGCATTAACATACAAAAGCCAAAGCACACGCAAGAAGGTGATTGTTGTTCGTGCAACAACAAGTTGTACTGCAGAGTGGAATAAGAATCAATTTAAGCCCGACGAATTATAATATGTGTTTCCTGTGCATTTATATGCATCAGGCGCACATGATTGAAACAAAGTATACTATGAATTACTTGCTGAACCTCATTTAAGCCTCTTCAGGTTCCTACAGTCTATAGTATTATTTATAAAGTGAAGATATCATTAAAATTTCCTGCCCATAAAAGCGGTTAATGATAAGCTACAGATAAGGAGATGGGTAAATAGTGTTTAGGGCTGTTTACTCTCCACAACATCCCTGGCTGCTTAATCTGCATATGAAAATAACAAAAGCAGCAGCGTAAATATTTCTCTTAGTCACAGCTGCTCAATAGCGGGGTTTACTTTTCCTCGCAATTTCTGTTCCAGTTATCTCCCCGCGGCAAGGTCAGCACTAATCACTTCTAAAATAACAATAGTGAGTGATTATCTGGGCCCCCCGGTTTTCGATAGCAGCATAATAAAATGTCTGTGCCACCTTTGCTGAGACTCAAACGCTCCATTGGATCATGTTTAGGTGCTGAGTCAGTCGTGGCACGTGGCCAGCATCATTGTCATTCCTATTCAGTCTGTTGGGTCACTACTCAAGCCTCGCTGATAGGGGGCATTATCATTCTGGAAGAGACCAGTTCAATCGGGAAAAAAGCGCAACAAGGCGTGAAGGTGATCATGCGCAGAAGCTTTAACATAGATGTTGGCTTTTTTTCCATTTCAGTTTTGTATTTCTTTGTTTTTCATGTTAATCACGTACAGTATAACTGGGTCCTCGTGTGTTCGTTCAGGAACTACATCAATGACTCCATGAGAATCCCAATCTGCTTATTAAAAAGGGACACGGCATACGTAAGGTGCACATTAAGCCATCTGGTAGCCTCTCTTCACGCGAGCCTTGTGGATAGAGGCTCTTATGAAGAGGGGAAAACATGTTTGTCACAGCTTGAGGGTGATCCCTCCAATCGTTGTGAAAGATTAGACTTTTCCCCACTCCTCTGAGGGAGTGTTAGTTCTCGAGCTCCTCCAGCAAAATTAGGGCTCCAGATTTACTTAATGCAGCGGCTTAAGCACCTCTGACACATTCGTATGTGTTGATACGTGTGTATGTACACAGTATGCACCGTGACATACAAATAAGGTGTTTCATACAGGATCCAGTTTAAGTGACTTTTCATTGATCCCCTCGAATAAACAGCGATTATTCATTCATAGCTTAGTAACCATAAATAAAAACAGCACGTGAGTCAACCGGATTTCCATTTTCTGTTTTGCGGCTCGTTGGATACTGACACTTTGGGTTGGCTACCCACCAACCCCAAGCATCAATGTTTGACAACCCAGGAATTAGTCTTAACACCTTACAAATTACTGCTTTGATAACAGAGAAAATGTACAGTAAGAGTTAGAAGGGTCCAGGCTTTTGTTGTTATCTTAAAAAAAAAACATCAACAAAAAGCAAAAGAGTAAAGAATGGATGAACAGTTTATATGCTGTTTATCTGCTCTTACAAACTCCGCGAACATTATGCGGCTGACTAACTTGTGTATCGCCTACAGCCATAACCCAGCATTAGTTTAAAAAACAAGGGGTTTGTCACTCCGGGATGGGGTTGCGGTGGGAGCTGGTTAGAACACTCAGTCCCTATTAGTTTATACAATATAGACACCAACCGATGTTTCTGTGTCGGTAAACTGGTATAAAACATCACCCTTTTTCATTTTATATCAACAGTCGTATTTCCGCAGGTAATTCGGTGGAAGTAACATAAAAGCAGGGCAACGCATTACTCTGCACAGACATAAAGATTGTCTTTCAATTACAGCTAATTAGCAGTGTGTTATATTTTATAAGTAGCTTACCCATCACTGCTGGAAAAACACCAAATGATGTGGTTTGCTGTGACAAGTAGAACTTCCAGGCAGTAGAGACCAAGATGTTGGAGCACTTTAGAAAGTGCTTACAGCAACTCTTGTCTGGCTTTATCTAGGGTTCTTTTTTTTTTTTTTTAAACTGAATCGTTTGTTTACATTAAATATTAATATTACAAACGATACTCTTATTGAGCTCAACAAGCTGAAGCAGACCAATTCCTTCAATGCGGGTTGACACTTAATCACAGACAACATTGTTAGACAACTGTACCGTGGATTGGTTTTTCACTTACAGTCAAGTGTAGCTCTGAGAATATGGTTAAAAAAGGCATTAAATGTCCATTTTCCTGACTGTAACTGGAAGTCACTTACACAATGGAGGGATGTGATATGATACAACGGCCCTCTAACCAAAGGCTTCCTCTCTATCTGCTTTGTCTCTGTCTCACCTCTTTGTCTGCCTGCAAATTATCTTCCTCCCCCTCCATCCTTTCCTTTATTTCCCCGGTGACTTCTGCCCCCTTTCCCCCCGTCCTTATAATTCTTTTTCCAATTTCTTTCCGATGCCTCAATATCCTCTGGTCCCTCTGCCGCCGCTCTGCAGCGGTGAGTGCCCTGTCGTTGTCGTTGCGCCGACAGAAGCGCGACTCCCTGTCACCGCTGGAGGAGGACGACGTGCGTGAGAACATCATAACATATGATGACGAGGGCGGGGGCGAGGCCGACACCGCGGCCTTTGACATCGCGGCGCTCCAGAGCGCCCCCCACAGCTCGCGTTCCCGTGGCTATCGAACCCTGGACAGCAGGAACATGTAAGTGGGCAGAGAGAGACACAGCACAGGAGTTTGTTTACACGTGATAATACATTTAATACTCGTTAAGTTGTGTCAAACCTCATTGCTGGCCTTTAAGGAAGTCTGGAAGCGTAAAAAGGCAGCCCTTCAGAGTAAAAGCCCCGTACTTAATTGATCAACGTATGTACCTGATCAAGCCGTAACTCCAAGGTCTTAATAAGTCCCCCATCAAATTGCGAGACAGACGGCTATCAAGCCTCGCAGTCCTCAGAGACCACTTTGTTGTGCTCATTTAGTTAACACTCATTGTGTTCTGCCACATCACAGAGCTGCTTTGCACCCGCTTTGATGTTTCTATGAAACATTGCTATTGCCTTTGGACTAATAATTAGCTCAGATGTATTCATGTGAGCCATATGGGGAGGCCATAAACAAGTACAAAGGCTGCTTTTGGTTTTATCGAAAATTGCTTCTCGCAATTTATGGAGGTGGACACACCAACATGAAAAACCTTATGAATCGAATGCAATCCGCTGCAACATTCTTACAATGAATGCTACCTTTGTGAAGTTTGAACGTGTTTTTTTGTTTTTTTTGGAATGGGTGAACTTTATGTTGACTTTGAAGCTGAATTCAGGGTTTCATTGTTTTATTTGTTAATCTAAGAAAGTTGGGATGATGTTTAAAATGTAAATAGAGACAGAATGTGATGATTTGCTAACATTGAAACCCCACTTTTAATTGAAAATTGCACAATGGCAGCATTAAATGTTGAAATTAAGGGAGTGCATTGTTTTTGTTTTTTTAATTGATATGGTCATTTTGAATTTGAGGCCATCAAAACTTCAGAAAAAAAGTTGGGACAGTGGCAACAAAACACTGGGAAAGTTTAGTGTGGGGGTGCACATTTGTGTAGACAATGTTAATGATGAACAATACATATACAGGTTTTGAAGCAAAATATGCTGTCAAGTAGACACCTTTTTAGTAGACAAAAAAAGGTTTGGTGTATATCAGCAAGAGAGTGTCAAACCACATTCTGTACGTATTACAACAGCATGACTCCAAAGAGTCTGAGTGCATCATCAAACAAGAAGGGGAAAATATTCCCCTTTGAAAATTACAGCAAGTGGTTTCCTCAGTTCCCAAATCCTTACTGAGTGTTGTCTAAAGAAGAGGTGACGTAACAGGCCGTGAAACATGACCCTGCCTCAACGTTTTAGAAACGTGTTAGCACCGAAGCATTAAATGGGCATAATTTATCATTTATAACTAATCTCAATTCCACTAGTTTATTCTGGTCTTGTCACAAAAATATGCAAACGTTGAGATCAGTTGACTTTTTTTGGGGTTTTTTTTTTTTTTTTTTAGATCTGTTTGTATGCTTCCTTTTTAACTACATGAATTTAACTTTCTAAAGAAGAAGATTACTGATTGAGCACCACAAACAGTAATGGGCAGATACATTATTTTCTCGAGATTTAATTAAATTCTCAGTTTCAGCACTTGATATGCTGACTTTGTGCTATTTTCAGTTAATTGTGGGGTTGTTTTGCAGTCATCAAACTCTTTCTACACTCTTTTTGCATCTTAAACAGCATCCAGCCTTACAACAGGGCTGTGTTGCATTGGTGGGATCTTACAAACTCTCCCCCAAATTTACACAAGAACATCTGTTTTCTTGTCATGGTGAGTAGTAGCATTCCTGTAATCTCTGGCTCTGGAGAGAGCTTTCTGAAGTCTCTCTGAAGTCAACCCTAAGGATGTTGTCGGTGTTGTTGTGGATTGGGATCCCACAAGGGTATTGATTCTGACTTGGAACGATTGTAGAGTAGCTTTTCTAATTTTCAGAAGTATAGTTATGAGTTTTGAGTAGAAAAAAAAAATGCATCAACAGAGCGAGCTTTGCCAATTCATTTAGGCGTCTCTGCAAATAAGAGTGTGTGTAGTTAGCATGAAAGCAGAAGTGATGAAATTGTCTGAAACAGACCTCTGCTATTTCATCTGGTTGTAGTAAGAGACAGTGAACAGATTGTATATGAGTCATAGAAAAATAATATCCAGTCTGAAGAAGAATTCTTAGTAACATATTTGGAACATGGCTGGAGGCCTTGCTGAAGGGGTACAGGAGATCATCAGCCGGGACTGTTGGGGTACCACCAACAAAAAAGGTTGGGAACTGCTGTATGGATAAAAGTCAGGGTATCTTGGCTTGGACTGCATTGGTTTGGACTATTCCCTGTCATTCTAAATCCAGATTACTATTCTTATCGTTTACAGACGTTATGCTCATCGTGGCCAAGAAAAAACTCGCACCTATAGCTGGGCTCAGAATCCCGGAGTGGATCACAACTACGCCGGACAAGGAGGACCTCTCTATGGTCGCCTCTGTTACAGCAGCCATACGTTACCTGTTCTCCGCCGCACGCCAGGGGGGAATTTCGAGTCCGGCCTGGCGGAACTGGGATACCGCTTTCCTGGAGGCCAGCCAGACCATTCCCTTGTAATCCAGAACCAAGGCGCCATGGCGGGGCCGATGGAGGCTGGGGCCGTGTACATAGCTCCCACGGACCTCAGCGCCGGAAGCCGAACGGGAAGCCACACGGGAAGCCGTGACGGGACCGCACCCCAAAGTGGGGTCAGCACGTCGGATGGAGGAACACCGAGGACCAGCGACAGCCAGGAGAGAGGAGGGGGAACAGGGACCGCAAGCAACTGTACAGAGGGCAGCAGTGCGGAGAAAATGAGCCACAGCCAGGATATGGACTGGGTAAGGATTACAGGGACCCTGCTTTCCAAGCAAACACACACAAAACTGACTAACCCTGTCTTAAAGGACAATTCTGGAACTTTTTTAAACTCTAAGATTCTAAACTTTCACAAAAAAGAACATTTTTTGAAAATTAGTTGGGTGTGAATTTCCGTCGCTAGGACCATTTAAAGGCTATAAGGTGTAAAGGCGCAGAGCCAGAGTCAGAATGTCGGAAATTATTCGCTTTTTTGTCACTAACTACTCTCAAAAGGTTATTGCAAGAGAGATACCTCCATTAAAACACCTGTTTTTTTGACTCAGTAAATGTAGTGATAATTCATAAAAAGGAATGATTGTGCAAACTGTGTTTATCCTACTTTCTTCTCCCTCTGGGCCACTAAGTGGCCTTCCATAAGTCTGTTTTTGCTCATTTTGATTCGCACATTAAAAACTGAAATGGAAACAGAAAATTTGAAAGAAAACAAATAAATCATGAAAAATGTTTTTATGCTTGAGGGAAGTGGAAAAGTTAGTACATTAATAGAAGTAGTAGAAGTACTTGACCTTTGACATTTTTCTCTCTTCCTCTCTATTACTTAGTTGCACTCTTTAATTGCAGCATCTGGTTGCACCTTCTTCTTCTTCTTCTGGGGTAAAGGAAGTTTTCCGCCTGTTAGCTACCTTAATGATCTAACTCTTAATATTTGCATAATGTCAGAGGATTGAATCACATACATGCAATTTTTTTTTTTTCTAATCGAGTTTCAGAAAATAAGGTAAAATTTGTGGAGCATTTTAATGGAAATCCCGTTATATCGTATTAAGTTTTCCAATGTTAAGGAAAGACAAAGGAACTTGTCTAGATTTATTCCGAAATTCCATGCTGTGGTAATTTATTAAATAATCACAAAATATTTTGAATAAATGTACACAAATTTGTCTGTTTAAACACTGGCAGCAACCTGAAAAGTGGAGAATGGTAGGAAAAATAGTTTGTAAAAACAATACTTTTTATTTACCCGGGTGAGTTTTAAAAGCAAAACATGTACCCCATGTTAACATATACTTGCAATAACATTTTGAGTGTAGACTTAGTGGCCTTAAGAGCAAAGGCCTCGTCAGGCTACGCTGTCCTAGTGACTCAAATCCTTACAGGAGTGATTATAGAAAAAAATATGTATTTTGTCAAGTTTTACATTGTCAAACATTGGGAAAAGGGGCTTGGATTGAAAAACTCTTGGAATTCTACGTGATTTGATGGAGGATGCCAAGTTAGTATGATATTTGTTATCACACATGTCCTTAAAGTCTCCTGCTGTTTAGGAAGTACTTCAATTAATGTCATCAGTTTACACGCACCTAACTTATACTTGTGGATGGATGGAAGGATGGATGGATGGATGGATGGAGCAGTGAATTAAAGTTTGAATACACCATATGATTAATGATAGATGGCTGCATTAGAGAAAGCATCAAATATAAATGATTTAGTTAGTTATTCAATTTAACAAGCAAACGAGCAAGTAAGAAAATAATGAAGCGAATGAAATAATCTTTAAACGTTGTGTGATATATTACTGCAGTGATTGAAACTTTTTTCACTCTGTGTATAGTAGCAGAAACGTCCAGGTCCACGCTACGGGAAGATGATTAATCAGACGTATCCGAACATTTATATCCTGCTGTTCATTATCTTTTCTATGTTTTGTTTTATTTATCTGGCCACCGAGACGCTCGCTGGCCCTTCCTTAATTTAATTTTCAAATATTTTATCTCTCAATCACTTCCCTCTCCATCTCCCGCTCACAGTGCAGTGTTAGCTCATTTTAGGTCTTCAGTAGACATCTACGGCTTTCTCCAAGTCCGCTCCTCCTCCGTTCTCTTCTGCTCAATGTCCATCTCTCCTTTGTCTTTTTTCTCATCTCCATCTCCTGCTTTTCTCCTGCATCTTTCCGTTTTTATTAACGATTCTTCGTCCCGTTTTTTGTTTTCGTTACTGTAACTGAACCAGTTCCACACCCTTCCCCAGCCCCGAACTGAAACCACTCGTGCTCGCCTACGTTCCCTGCAGGTGCAGTCGGAGACGCTACCCAGGGAGACCAACCTTGTCATGACCCGGTCCGGCTCCATGATGGGCCAGGCCCACGGTGCCGGAGGCTGGGTGTGCGATTCGGCTACTCTCCCCATGACAGGACGCAGGGCCTCCCGCGCCGGCTCGTCCCCTAAACGCACCGGCTCTGCTCAGGCCGAACCTGACTCCAGTGGAGGAGGGGGAAATGGAGGTGGTGGCACCTCCACAGATGGACAGCAACAGCCCGCCAGTGGACACAACTACGCCACTGTCCTGCCGGGGGAGGCGTCGGGACAGAGGGACTACTCCGGCAGCCTGGGGAGGGGAGGACTGGAGATGGGGAGCAACTTTGTTGTGGCGAGGCCAGACAGGGAGGGCGGCGGGATATCATCGGTCTACCCGGAAACACCCGGCTTCATTGAGGACTGGCGTGATAGGGTGGGTCTGGGGGGCTACATTTTGAGCAGGAGGGATATGACGCCCCAGCTTTTTCCCTTCCCGGGACAGCCCCGCGCAGCATATGGCGGCGGGATGGGCTTTGGGCCCGGCTGGGTTCCAGGAATAGAGGCTGTTAGAGGAGCTCCGGTGCCCGGTGGTCCCTCTCTGGCATTGAGGGTGGGTGAGTTCCTTCGCCTGCGCCTCGCCCAGGTCACGTTTGACCCGTCGCAGCCCCCGTACGACTCCGTGCAGGTCTACGGCCTGGAGGGCACAGGGTCCCGGGCCGGATCCCTCAGCTCACTGGAGAGTGAAGGGGAGAAGGATACAGAAAAGGAGGAGTGGGGGACGGGGCTAGAAGAGTGGGGTCCCCAGTTCCAGAAATTAGCCCAACTCTTCAAAGACAGGGAGAAAGAGAGGGAAGACAAGGACAAGGTTGAAGAGGATGCCCAAAAAGAGACACAGAAGAAAGATAATTCAGTGAGAAAACCCAAAAAAGAGACAAGAGAGAAGGTTGGAGAG
This sequence comes from Mola mola, assembly GCA_001698575.1. NCBI lineage: Eukaryota > Metazoa > Chordata > Actinopteri > Tetraodontiformes > Molidae > Mola > Mola mola. The sequence goes on along the minus strand of KV751365.1, from coordinate 4,232,655 downwards.
GTGGGAAAAGACTGAGGAAGGATAAAACTGAAGCAAATAGGGGCAAAGGGGGTAAGAGGGGTTACAGGGGGAACAGGAGGATGATGAAAAGGCAACCAGAGCTAGAATTATGTGAAGAGAAGTTAAAGGAGAGAAAGATGAAGAGGCAAAGTAATAAAAAGAGACAGAGAAAAACGAGCCCAGGGAGGATGGAGAGGATGGAGGATGCGAGGACAGGGGAGGGAGTGATTGATGTAATTTAAAGCAATAAGTGTTGAAACACTGATATGGTCGAGCAGCGATACCGAGACAATACCGAGAGGCTGCTTCTGCTCGGGGCGGCAACAATTTGTTAAATGCTTTGGACAAAGAAAAACAACCCGAACATCCCGGACACGATTTAATTCTAACGCTCACATATGGAATGAGAAACAGCGGGAAACGAGGAGGAGGACGTTCCCCGTTGAGGGAGGGAGTGCGGACGTGCGAGAAAAAATGAAAATACGCACTTGTATGTGTGTGGATTTGTGATGTACGCGTGCATATTCAACTGGGCGAGAGCAGCGAGGAGAAGACGACGTACACAGAGACAATTTAACGACGAGAGACTGATGATACATGCTGCAAACATCAGTTTTTCCGGGATAATGTGCAAGAGTAAACATTAAACAAGGAAGTGAAGAAAACAGAATAACAGGTCGTAAAATATATATTTGAGTACAGAGCGAGCGGGGACGGAGGGTGTATAGAGAGAGAAACGTTCGAGGGAGCGAAGACAATTGTACAGAATACGAGACTTTTTAATTCCATCTGCAGTGGCAGAAAAGTGAATTATTCAACTCACTCACTTCACATTCCAAATGAAATGATGAATCATTTAAATCCCGCAAAAGATTCTCCCTCCTCTCAGCCCTTAAGGAAAACAGACATTGTGAAAAATTAAAATGATTTAAGGATGTGATCCCCACCAACCGCCACCTCTCTCACCCCGCCCCCCCAGTTTTTTTATACTGGAGTGTTGGTATGTTTACAATGGTTCTCACACACAGACACACACACACACACACACACACACACACACAAGGCTTTGATTGTACTACAGTAAATTATACAAGCAAAACCATCCACGTGTATTTCATATTATGGAGTAATGATGACTCTGCTGTTGATTTCTTAAATGTTTTTATGGAAGAAGTCTCCTATTTTTTATGCGTTGACCCACCGCCCCCCACCACCCTGTGCATGATTTTCTTTTTTTGAGAAACTGAAAAGCCAATCAGTTCTGCTTCGAGCATTCGTGCTGGCCAAAATGAAAATTTCCACAGATCTATAATGAATCCACACGGGGAACGACACCCACAGAGACTCCCACGATAGACTCTTTGTTCCTGTTAAAGGTCAGGAGGCAAATGAGCTGCAGTTTTCAGCCGGAATGCACTTTTATACTGTGTGATGTTCAATAATAGGTAATAAGTCACGTCAAAGAATACAGTTGTTTTATAAGATGTCAACTAAAGAAGAAGATACAATGTTTGACTGTATGTAAAGGCATTACAAATGTAAATAACACTGAATATTATTGCTAAAAGAGAGTATATAAATTGAAAAATGAGTAACAAAAAAAAAAAAAAATCTAAAACAGATCTTACATGTCCAAATGGAACACTGTTGGGACTATCTGTATGTACTGTGGATTAGAAACGGATTCATCGAGCGGGATTCAGCAGCTCTCTGAAATGAAAACGACGCCATGTTTTCAAAGTCTGTGTAGTAAACAAACAGGTTCGGGTGCGTTTCGTGGTAGCTCTCGCCTGTGACGGACAAGCCGCGGATTTCAGATGCACACGTGGCCTCTGGCAGAAGTTTGCGTGCTCGCAAAATATTAGTTAACAAGAAGCCTCAGAACTCACCCGGCCCGGCGAGAGAGAAATTTGATGAAAATCCAGCGGAGTGAGGAGAAATTCCCCTCACAGGCTTGCAACCAAAGTTCAGCCTTTCCCCTAAGATCTGGATTAGTACTCTGCAACAGTAGAATAATGCACTAAAATGAGTCGCGCTGCCTGAGATATGAAAATTTTATACGTTTTGCCGATAATTACACTCTGTGTTGGTCTACTGCTGACCTATCCCCCAAACACATCAGCGCCTAGCAGAAGTGTGTGCAGCCGTCCTGAGTGTGTCGGTGCTGGTGGCTAACCAGCAAAAGCCAACTTACTAAAACTTCAATAGATTAAAACATATGCACAGTTACAACCAAACTGCATTTTCTTCACTCAATTATCTCACGGTTGAATCAAATAATTTTGGTTTATTCTCGTTAGAGATGGCAGCCGAGGATGTATAACGAAGGTTAAATTAGGGAAGTGAATTCTAACACCAGAATACTGCTATAATATTATGACATGGTTAAATAAATATATATCCTATTTAATTTGTTTTATTTTTGTGTGCAAAAAAGCCTGTCACGATGTCATTTTGTATCATTTTAAAAATAAGTGAAGAAATAATTCATTAAAAAATTCTTCAAAACAAACAGTTTTTCCTGTACTTACATTGACCAGAGTTTGTTGCATTTTTCCTCCTAAACTGTATTTTTGATGACACCTTTCGCGCCGCCGTCACGAATTTTCCAACGTTTTAGGCTGATGACAGAACCGCCCGACCGGCCAAAAGCTTCACCGTTTGGAAGGAATAAGACACAAAATCTTACCTGTAAATGCCATTTTGTTGAAATCAGAATAGAATAGAAAGGTAAAGGCAGACAATATGACGTTATAGTGACATGATAATGGATAGAATTAATTAACAGACCAGGCGACAAAAGGAGAGACAAAGGAGGAGGGGCTTTGAATGTCAACATAACCAATACTGTAGTACAATAAAGTAAAGAATCGAGCTTCTGCTGTAACCACATACATTTTGTGTAATTGCAACCAAAATATAAATCCTATTACATAAAGAAACATTTCAGGCAGCGCAAGTCGGTGACAATAATGGTGTTTTGCTTTACATCTACTTTAACTATCAAGTTCCAATATTTTGTGGAAAAATGAATAAAATTTCCATTTGTTGAATTTCCTGAAAAAGTCTGGAGGGGAATTTCGCCACACGCCTTCACCTGAATGTGAATGTCTTTGGTGTCGTAAAAAAATCTCACAGGTTATCATTTGTTCGCCCCACATAAGTCAAGCTGGCAGCTTTGCTAGTGCCCACGGGTTTCGGTCAGCCACAGTGTTGTTGTCAACGTCCTATTTAACCAATCAGGAGGTCAAACTTCACACTGACTTGTTGACCTCCGTACCCTTTACCTGAGCCACAGACTTGTCCAATCAGTGCTGCTGTGCTGACTGGATGGAGTCAGGACCAATGTACAAATACTGCACAGCGCACGAACGGGAGGAGAGTGTGGGCGCAGGACCTCGGGGGGAGTCTGGGTTGTTGTTAATTTTGGCCAATCACCAATAACTCAACATCCTGAAGCCACAAATCTTTCTTTAGCCGTGGAACACTCAGTCTAATCCAAAATGACAACTATTAGACTCTGGATAGCAATATACTGTGTGCCAACCTCAAGGGATAATTCTGTTTCTTAAAAAAATCGTCTCATTTTCATAGTTTTTGTTGTTATCTGTTGTAGCTATTAGAACATTATACTGTGCCAGTTAATTGCTGAGAATTAGGACTGGAAAACCCCACTTTAAATGAAATTTAATGTTGAAAGAAACACAGGTTTTAAACGAACCCCCGAGATATGTCAACCTTATCTGGAAGACCGAAACAGAGCTGAATGATTACATTATTACAGCGCAGGCACATAATGTTCCTCATTTTTCTTGGATTCCTGCTAGAAAGGTCCAAGCTCTGATGTTCTTCCTGTCAAATTCAAATGTTTTTCGGACGTCTGATGGGTTTAAACATGTTGATGACAAACAATCACTCTGTGTTGCTGAATGTGAACACAACAAAACTTTTTCTTTCATTTGTATATTAATGCAAACAAGACCAAAGAGATGATAAAGGTTTTTGTTAGCAAGCCAATTTGCTGAGCTATCAATTTCGCAACTCTCCTGGCATTGTTAAAATCCCTAAAAGCCCTGTTAATCAAAACGGCAAGTCCTTTATGCTTTAAAATGGGTTAGATGTATTTCTACAGCTTTGCCTTTATCTAAGTAGTCCACCCCCCTGCTGCTTCCTAAAGCCTGAACGTCCCTACTTACCCTCGATTCTGTTCATCAAACGCAAAACCCTCTGCTTGCTTTCAGTTGCTAGTGGTGATATAGGAATAACTCTAAAGTTTTCTATCATTATCATTATGCTGGTATGTTTAGGCACTTTAAACATGCTAGGTTTGGGAAACCAACATCTCAGCTCGTATTTGCTGTGCCTCCATGATAAACGGACAGAATAGCATCAAGTTTTGTGGCAAAACAGCTTTTTTGAAAAAGGCTAGTGTCTCTGACAGAAGTCGTTAGTCCTTCCTCAACAGAAGACAATCAGTCTGCGTCGTTCACTGCTTCCGAGGGGACTGCTTATTCTCGTCAAATATTTTTCAAATCGGTGTATAAAAAAACATGGTGGGTTCATTAATGCGCATATGCTCTGAAACACTCTCTGGATTGGGTTGCCCGACTTAGTTGCAGCAATGCTGCCGAGCTCAGTTTTCTCAGTAAGTCGGTGTCTGATATCGTAACTGATAAATTATTATAATTACAAAAACAGAATTATCCTTTAAACCTAACTTTATTCCGGTAAAGAGATACATGGATTAGAATTGGAAATGATGATTTCACCGGTACACCTAAGGTAAAATTCCTGCCAAAGAACTTGGAACCGTTTTGTTATGACAAAAAGCACTGTTGTTGTTATGAGCACTCTGCCAATGCATCATCTGGGCAATTTTTTAATTTTTTCTTTTTTAGCATTTAGTCTAATGTGCCAACCTTCTGAGCCTCTCTGTCTCTCAACACACAAAAAAAAACTCATTTTCATAACAGCATTGCCAATTCTGAGGTAGCGATTGCACAAGCAATTAGCATGGTGTACCAATAAGTTACCTTTCTCAGCCCTCTAATTATACACTTTATTCGGAATGTCTTGATTGGTTCCAGGTGTTTTGTCCCTGTTGATTGGTCTAATTCGATTTTCTGCTTTGTCTGGTTGGTCAAAATCAAAGCGATCGCTCCACTTATTTGTTTTATTCCAGAGCTCTGGAGTGCTGCGCTGATTATCCCAGCTCCCGAGCCCAGTAAATTGGCTAAATCAAAAGCAAGATTAGACGAATCGGTTGTTTTAAATGGGAAAAAAGCCGGGCAGCGCAGCCCTTTCACACTCTTTAAGCCGACAGAGGGAAGTGGCCCCGTCAGGCCATATTTTAAAAGGAAAAAAAGAGTCATATCTTAAAAAAGAGTGAATATCTCTACATCTGGATTCGTTGATGGTTTGGTTGAAGGTCATGTGCTCAGACCACACGGGAAGAGCCCTGCGGTTCTGCGCCCAACCCCTCCCCCCATCGACTTCACTGCTCCTGCACGATGTTGATACGATTCCACAAATTGCGTGCTGAGCAAAGTGTATTTATTTCTGTTGTACTTTTAATTTTTGTAAATTTGAATAAAAAAGGAACTATTTGAAAAGAGATGTGTCAGAGCTGCTCTGTGCGCCTTTTCCTGCAGGATGCTCACAACTCTGCTGCTTGCATGTGCTTTCTACATGTGTGTGTGTCGGAGGGAGGGATGTGCCGTGAAGTGCATACAAATGTGTGTCATGTTTAAAGTAGGTGGGTTTCAAATTGGCCCCTTGAAATTTCCAAACTACAGACAATGTGTGTGTGTGTGTGTTTGTGTGTGTCAGGGCGCAGGACGAAGGAACACCTCGTCTGGTCTGATCCAGCCTGATCAGGGGATGTGAGGTCAGCCATAGAGGACACAAGAGAGTTCTCTGCAGAGCAATCAGGCTCTCAGATGGGAGTGGGAGAGCTCTCTGTTTGTTCCCTGGCAAAGGGGGATAACAAAAGGTCATTTTGGACTCCAGAGCAGCGGCAAACAGAGCTGACCTGACAGCTGCAGCCAAATAATATGAGACCCCTTTACCGACTCTTTGCAGCTCTCTGAATTTTACAGCCTCCGCCCTGGCTGGATGACAGATCGGGGAAATGTGTGCCATCGCTGTGTGACTGAATAGCTGGTTAAAAAGATTTATTACAATAATCAAATATGAAGGAGGGGATTATTTCTACACGATGGTTTAGAGAATGATCGTGTTAGCTGGGTCTCTGCTTGATTACAGTGATAATACGCGCCTCAAGTCAGACGGAGGGAGAGGGAGGGGATGGAGAGAACCATATTAGCAGTTTATATGCAAGTCTGTTTCATTACATAAAAGTGCACATGTGATTGGGTTGGAGCAGATTCCGGAGAGCGCTGGAGAGATCTCTGCTGTGTCTGAGGGTACCCATATGTATGCATGCAAAGGGCTGATTTTCACCCGGCGGAGGCAACATCCTCTATCGAAAGAGGATGCGAAGTCAGTTGGAGGCTTTGACGTCCTTTAGCCCTGCCGCCGCCCCAACCGCTGCAGTCCTTTTGCCAATAAGCTGACATAAAAACACAGACTTGTAATCGACATAACACTCATATCGATTTACAACTCCTATATGTACGTTTATCGGTCCGCCTCAAGCGGCAACACTGCAATGCAGTATTCCAGGTGAGACAGGCTGTCATGGTGCCGTCAATAATTGCAGCATGCATTAATTGATCACAGCGTAATGGTAAGGCGGGAGATAAAATGGACTGTAAAAGCTGTACACATGGGAAAGGCTAACTATACGCTGAACTTGGAGGCTACACGCACACTCCATGTGCTGCAGGATTACATCGCAACCCACATGAGCACGTGTGTGCATGTGCGTGTTTGCGCATGTATTTCTACCATTATGCGGACCAGTTTTGACTTGGAACTAGTATTATGAGGACATTTCAGCTTTATGAGGTCCTCACGACTTTAAAGTACTTTTTGAGGATTAAGACTCTGTTTTACATTCAGAGTTACAATTGTGTTTTGGTTAGGGTTAGGGTAAGGGTTGTGGTTAGACATTCAGTTATGATGGTTACGGTTAGGACCTCCAGAAGGCACTTTCAGTAAATGTCCTGGTAGTGATAGGTTAAAAGTTGGTTGAAGTTAGTCTTACGGGCTCAGGAGGGCATCGTCAATGAGTATCCTCACAAAGGCAGAGATAGCGATGTGTGTGTGTGTGTTTGTGTTTGTGCACTTGTTTCTATCATTGTGTGGACAATTTATGACTTGAAACTAGTACTTATGAAGACCTTTCAGCTTTGCGCTCACAACTTGAAAGTACTTTTACATTTACAGGGTAACTGTAACATTCAGGGGTTCGGTTCAAGCTGTATCCCTTGGCCTAACCCAAACCAAAACCGGGCTTGGGTTAGGGCAAGGGTCTGGGTGAGGCATTTAGTTGTGCTGGTTAAAGTTAGGGTTGGGGGCTCTGGAAGGCATTGTGTCAATGAATGTCCTCACAGAGATAGAGACAGGACGGTGTGTGTGCATGAGATTCTCCATTCTGTTTGAACCTTGCTGACACACAGAATCCCTCTGGCAGTTGAGCAGTGTGAATGTTTTGGTGTGTGTGTGCACTTGTGCTTGTGCATCCGTGCATTTCAAGTAACTATTGGCTTTAAAGGCAAGAAAAAGAAGGAAATGTGCAAGGGAAGAGGTGAATTTCATCAGAGTGCAACATCTTGCCTCCGTAGTTAAATGTATCACAACCCCCCGGAT
>KV751365.1:4203313-4224747 GCA_001698575.1 Mola mola | reverse complement strand
TTCTTTTTTTTTTTTTTTTTTTTTTCACCTCGCTCCTCTCCTCCTCTTCTCTTCTTCTTCCCCCTTTCCTTTCTTCCTTTCTTCCTCTTCTTGCGCTTCCTCGGAGTTCTCTGGCTCGTTTGAAGTGGAAAATTAAATCTTCATTAACAATCTTAATTAGAGTTCGATCTCCCCATAGCAAGACGACAGAGAATCCATAGTTTAACAGGAGGGGTGGGGGCCGGTGGGGGAGCAGGAGCAGGAGTTGTTTTCAGCAAGGTGGGGGGAGGATTAGTTGGGGTAATTAGTGACTTGGAACTTTGGGGTAAATTACACAAGATATATTTACACTTATGGAGGCGGGGGGAGGAGGTGGATAATTTAAAGTGGCCTGCTGGTCGTTGGTGGACGCTGGGGAGGTGGTCCGACATGTGTGAGATAGTTCTGGCTTCAATACTGTTGGGCGGGGGGGGTCAAAGAGGACATTATTAGTCAGAAATCTTCATTGGAATTGCTTCTTGTCTTGCTTTTTTTGGTGACATGGTGTGACTTGAGGCGGCATAATCCCTTATCATGCTTCCATAAGCACAGAGCATTTGCCTAACACCAGACAGTAATCATTCAAAGACACTGCTAAGCATGCAGCCCCGCGCTTTCTCTCTCATCCACATTTACACAAGCTGCTCTGTGTAGGGATCGGGTGGTTAAGAAAATAAAAACAAAAAAAAGCAATTATGTTCCAGCCCAATTTAAATACGGACCCTTTTCTTAAAAATGACACGAGGAAACTTATTCTCCTTGCAGCTCTTTTTGCCCCCAATTCCTTCAGTGGTGATGTCTTGTCTCCATGCAGCTCTATTGTTAGCTTGAATATCAGAAAGCATCAAAATCCCTCTGCTTCCCCTTTATGGAGGCAATGAGCTGAGGAGAACAGAGTTTTATTGTTGGTTTTTTTTTGCCTGATGGAGATAAGCTACACTGGAATCGTATCCAATGACAGCGAGGCCCACAAAAGCAGCAACCTGGCCGAAGATAAAATTGCATTTCACCTCCTACGAGAATATACTATTTGTTTAGCTGTCCTTCTTCATTCAAACAACAGCGAGAGATACAATTGGCGACAGAATATTTCTAAAGAGAATGTGTTTTTATTTATCTGCTCGGCGCAGTTTCCTGGGAGCTGAGCTGCTCGACCGCTCCAAGCGGGGTGATGGTATCTGTGGTCGTGTTGCAGCAGAGGAGCCTGTGGATGCGCTTGGGTAACAGACTCTGTTTACACAGCTGATGGTTTAGAGACAAAAGGTCAAAAGAGGAACATGATAACCAATTACTGACACACAAGAGGGAGGGAGAGCGAGTTGAGTACGTTCATTAGCCCTTTGCGTCGGGTTTGGTTAATTTGTTCGGTGAAGTGAGCAGAATGATAAGTTGAGGCAGATGTTGTTGCCCGTAGTGACATGTTTGTGCGGTTTTGTTCTCATCAGCTGCGCCTCTTATTGTTCTGCACAGATCATGGAGAAATGTGAACATGTGAGCAAATTCCCCAACTGGATTTTCTACTCAGCACTAGAATCTTACCAAATAATAGTCAGTAAATAAAAGAATAGAATGCTGTAAGTTCGATGTAGGGGCTGTTTGCAGCATCCAACGTCTTTTTTAAACATTTCCATTATTTATTTTCTGCCGATAATCCTTCTTCCCTTTAATCTTGACTCAGTTCTTGCTCAGAGGGTTTAATAATGTGGGTCATGAAACAAGTTGTGACTTCTCTGGGGCTGACACAACATGCTGCACCACACATCACTTAAACCATCAATTCTCTGTTATTGAGCTTATGCCCATGCATCATCGACCTCGCACTTATTTTATCTTGCCTCTGTGGGGAAGGCGGCGCCTCTGCATATCGTTACTCATTATGTTACCATCAAGTACGGGACACATAATTCATTTTAAATATGTGAAATATTTACCACTGATGGGATCCAAACATCACATTACATATTTAATAGCGAGCATCATAATAAATCATCCCGCTAAAAAGAATTTAACTTGGTTTGGACCTCTTGTGTATCAGCTTTTTCCAGCTCTTCAGTGAAAATATGAGTATAATATATATGTATATATACTCTGTAGCCTTTGCGGGTTTTATGCCTGCAGCAAATGGAAATACTTTTGACGGGTTAGACATCAGTTTTTATTAATGTTTCTCAAATTTTAATTTGACTTAAGTGGGTGTTTGTTATTTTCTTTTGAGCCCTCAAGTGGAATTCAAATTCATAGTAATAGGATGTTTTTGGCAAAATCTTCAAGCGATGGGACAAAGGGACTGAAGAGGTGCATAATTGGGGGTATAACTTGGGGTATAATTCCTTCTTCACTGATACATTTCAAAAAGGGAATAATGAAAATGCATAATGATAATACAATGACAGCGACATTAACACAACCAAAAGACAAACAAAATTAAAACATTTAAAAACGAAGAATTAGATTGGAATTGTCCATTAGTGGCAATAATGATTAATGCAGTGATGCAGAAGTTCGCCGTCCAGGGGCCTTGAAAGGCTATTTTTCACTCTGCTGCTGTTGTAAGCGTCCTCTGTGTATGCATGCAGGAGAAGATCCTCTCTCAGGCCTGCAAGGCAACACACCGATTTTAAAACTCATGAACATGCCAATAATCAACCAGCTCTGGTCTTGTGTTCCAGTAAATGAGGAACATTTTTATGAGAGCAGCCACAGAAAATCCACTGAAACAACAATCAGCTACACTCGTGCATTGGTTTGTATCTGCTGCCACCTGCTGGAGGAATAGCCTCACGTTCATTCAGACGCTGAGCTGCTCGTTACAGGGGTTGAAAAGCTTGTTTAAACAATCAATTTACAACAAATTCAGTCAAATAAGGAAAGGGGCTGTAGCTGTGCACTTTCAGAGTGTATACAGGCCAGCTGAAGCTCCTTCGTAATCATTTCTTACATCATTGTGATGCATGAAAACAAATCTTTGCCCTCACATTGCCTGTATGAAATGACACAGTGTCCCTCCAGCTGTTAAACTGGCATAATCACCTCAGAAATGCAGAAGTTGGGATCGATGTCACAAAGTGGAGAGGCAGTAATCCTGCTTTTGTCACTTATTATTTGTGTATGACGCCTGTGTGACGGCTCTAATGGGATTTTCTGAGTTTTGTTGGCTTTGTGGAAATCGCTAATGAGCATGATGAGCCTGCGTGGCAACCGTGAACAAGGTAATGTCAGTACTATTTGCAGAGCATGTGGCTATTGCACGACGTGGATGTCTTTCCTTGTTGACTGTGAACGCAGACCGTTTAGAGCATATTACTGCTGCACAGTAATCTCTTATGGAAATAGCTGATGCGCCTTTCCACCAGGAATAAAGGGCTATTTGTGGATCAGATCACAGAGACAATCACTACAACCTCTTACATTTGCAGATGTAGATTAGCATGCCGTGCTACATGCTGTGCATTTCTTTTGAACTGTTCCTTTTTGATAAAACTCTGCTTACAGTTTGGCCTTCGTCCACAAACTTTTGTCTCGTCTTCTCAGAAATCTTTTTGCACAGAAGCCTCCCGGTCAGTGATCGTTCTGTTTCATCCCATGTCCATCAGTCTGTTCTGGTCCAAACCGGTCTGCCTCCCACTCTCTGCCCGCTGCCTTCAGCCATCATTTCAAACAATCGCACTCTCTCGATTCGGCTCCAAATATCATGGATTGGTAACACGCTGAGAGACAACCCCCTGAGGTTTCCTTCCTCTGGCATTTTACTGGAAATTTCCTACTCGGTTTCTTGCTATGTTTCAGTTTGTACAGCCGCTGGGACGCATAAGAAAAAGGAGACTTTTTATGGATTGGTTTTTTCTTATTTTTTTGCTGACATTCACACTTTTCTTGAACAAAAATAAATACAGTTTTCATTTAGGGGGTCAATACGATAGCACCATTCTCATCTGTATGCAAAGTAGAGTGAGGTTCCTCACTTTCTATTCCCTTTCTCTTACCAGTCTGTATTCCGTTTGCTTTTCCTAACCTCAGAGACACAGTAATTGCATTTTCCGTATTAGCCTGAATCCCCATTGAGCAGGAGCCGCAAGAGGTCAAGAGAGACTCCTGTTTGAGTTGGAGATAAGAGCTGGAGATAATATGCCAGCCGGTTATCTCGAGATAACAATATATTTCACACGCCCCGGCTGTCTCCAGTCCTTTCCCCCTGATTGCTGTCATCGGTCCCCCGCTGATGCAGCAGCACAAAATATAGACCACAGCTGCGTTTTTGACAGCTGCTCTGAAGGATGGCCTAGAGAACCACGGATGGAATTAAGGGCAGAGAAGGAGAAAATCCGGACTGGGCACTGAGAGGGTTTGAATAAAGAAGTGGCACAGATTTAAAAAATGGAGAAATCGATCCATAGTTGGGGCCACATTCAGTCGTTTAAAAGCGGACACTAACGAGTGTTTCCTCTGGAAGCGGTGAAAAGGAAAAACGCAGGGATCCTTGGGTATATTCCATGTGCTGTAGTGAAAAATTAGCAGTCGGTTCTCTCATGACAGCATATTTGTTTATCGGAATTAAGCAGCCACTGCACTTTTATACCACCTTTCGACAAATATGTAAGTATGTTGGTGCAACATGGACACACCGTAACATTTACATAAAGCATTTTAAATGTAGCTACGCTCCAGTACTGTGTTAGCACTGCAGCCGCTGCTACTCTTCTCCCTGTAGGACAGAGGTTTCTGAAGTGGGATGCAGGCCTGCAAACAGTTTCAGGTGAGGAATGGAAGAGAACAAATATTATATTGCAATGAATGAAAAGGTGACCTCATAGAATACTCTTAATGTGTGTTAAATAGATTCAGATAAGGGAATTTTACATTGCTTTAACCTTTTCCCCGGATGATCATAACTTTGTTATGATTTTGATGTATTTTGAAGCTATGTGAACACAGTAATATTGGGCCATCGTGTCAATGGGATGAAATGATATAATCAAGATGATATAGGCATCCAGCAACTCAAATATGGGGGAGTTACTGTTGGACATTTCCAGTCTATTGGCCGTCTGTCTCTTTCCTCTGGTAGCCCCATTGGTCTTGTTATGAGCAAAATTTTAGAGAAAATGACCACATTTTTTCTTATTGAAATGGATGTTCTCCAGAAGATAAGTCTAAGAGCAGAGATAATGTTTATGTAAGTATGCAAATGACAGTGCCCGGCCTGGCCGGCACGAGTATGAATCACAGTTGAAGATGCTCGCTGATGCTTTCTTACATACTGAAAATTATCGTTCATAAAAGAAGGCAACCCATATCGCATATATGTCTCTTTATCAAGAGTGAATTTGCTATATACGTTATATGTCGGGCAATATACTGTAATAATTTCACATATACTCATTCTCTGGACATATGAAGTTCTAAATTTAAAACATACAGTATATAACGCCTACAGTGAAAATTGTATATGTGAATATATTCCAAATTCAATTATGATGGAATTTTAAAGTTTAACGGTTGTGACCATATATGCAAATGATATATGTTTGATTCATATAAGCAAGTTTATTAAAACATGTAAATAATTTCACATATACTCATTCTCTGGACATATGAAGTTCTAAATTTAAAACATACAGTATATAACGCCTACAGTGAAAATTGTATATGTGAATATATTCCAAATTCAATTATGATGGAATTTTAAAGTTTAACGGTTGTGACCATATATGCAAATGATATATGTTTGATTCATATAAGCAAGTTTATTAAAACATGTATACAAAAATTATATATGTGTATAAACGTTTCAGGTCTAAACAACAACGTCGGGGCCGTATGAAATGTAGTGCTGACCGCTTATATACTCTATGTCATGTGAAAACATATGTAATATACATACATAAACATACATTTTTTTTGATATATTTTTATATTTTGAGGCCAAAATTATTAGGCCCCAAAGAGCTATGAAAAGTTTTCCTTAAATTCTGCCGAATGTTTGCATAATTGATAAAACTTGATATAATCAAACATTCACCAGTGCTATTTAGTAGCTTTATGTACAATTTGGAACTAAATTTGTAGGCTTGGTTTATGTCAAATGTAGTGAAAAATGGGGTGGTGAGAAATATTAGTCCCCATGTGAATTTTTGCTGTCAAAACACACCTAATCAACCAATGAGATTTCAGACCACACCTTTGAAGTCAATTGGCCTCCTAACAACACCTGAGCATTCAATCAAGCATTGAGCTTTAACTTAAGGGGCTCCTAGGAACAGGGAACTTGAACACATTGTTGAGAGGGACTCTTACTCACCCTGCCAAAGACAGAGGAATATCAGGAAATCAGTCTTGAGCTCAGAAATAGAGAGGGTTCATAATAAAGGGGAAAGCAGGAGACAAATTCTGTAAGAAACAAACCTGGGCGTGGTCGAAGCGCATGAGAGTTCAAGAGCTCTGGAGAGGAAAATAGTCAGAGATATCAACAAGATGCCCGGGACATCTGCTACGATGCTTGTTACTGACCTGGTCTCTTCCGGAGTTGATGAGGAACACAGCTGCGAGGGTTCGTCATCGTCCCAGAAGAACCCCTTTACTCAAAGAGCGGGCACATCAGAGCCGGACTGAGGTTTGCCCGTGAGCATTTGAAAGGTAAAGATGAGTTCTGAAAGTCTGTCCTTTGGTCTGATGAGTGTAAACTGGAACCGTTTGGGCACATGGATGGTGCTCATGTTTGGCGAAGAAGGGGAGAGGCCTTAAGAGCACGGTTCCCACAGTCAAACATGGTGGTGGGAGCGTCATGCTGTGGTGCTGTTTTGCAGCCTCAGGCACAGGGAGCCCTGTTGGGGTGCACGGCAGCATGATAAAAGAACATTCTGTTGACAATTTGAGGGACAATATGAAGAAATCTGCTCTTAGTCTAGGCTTAGGTCATCGCTGGGTCTTCCAACAAGACAGTGAGCCAAAGCATACGTCAAAATTTGTCAAAGTGAATGTCCCTGGTCGGAAACCGCACAATTTGGACCAGCTGGAACAATTTGCAATGGAAGAATGGGCCTATATCCCTCAAGACACATGTGCCAACCTTGTAAAGAACTAATCTATGAGGTTGTTGTCAGTTGTGGCTCAGAAAGGGAACACTATTGACTATTAATAGCCTGGGGGCTAATAATTTTGGCCTTGTCATTTTTACCTTTTCTTGTGGCAAGTCAGTGCATCAATAAAATATCCTAATCAAACTTAGTGGACATTTAGGGAAACAAATAAACTATAAACGCTTGTTTTTAATGGCCATTTCCATAGAGAAATCAAGGGTTTTGTCTGATTTCACGAGGGGGGCTAATAATTTTGTCCTCAACGGTATGTATGTATGTATATTATATTTGCATATGTAAATATAAAACTTTACCATATGGATTAGCTGTGGCTGTTTTGAACCTTAACAGAAAGAGTTACTGTCTCTGTTTCCTGTTGTAGCGCCCGCTGGCTGCAACTCTCATATTGCAGCTTGTGCTCGTGTTGGCTACCTGATTTTCAAGTGACTGACCCTGAGAAGTAACAACATGTACCTTTGATCATCCATAAACTGAAGCTTCTGTTTGCATATGCTCATGTTTACTATGTTTCTGCCTCTAGTCTTTCTGGAGACATTAAGTCCGTTCCTGCAGTTTGAAAAATGCACGCTCCCCAGAAGATAATCAGTAGTGAAGTGGTTTTGGCCTCATTTTCAGTTTGTAACACCATTAGCTTAAATTCTTGATTATTTTTAACTGAAACATTCTTTCCAACTTTTCCAATTTCGATTCTGACAAAATGATTACTTAAAAAAAGGGGTAAACTGGAGCAAGCAGGTACTACTTTCATATCTTTCGATGTCACGAGAAGATGAATCATCATCGCGATTTTCAGCTCTTAACACCGTCAGATAAAATTTCTTCCTTTTGCTATTTAGCATTTGAGCACTCTTTGATGAAAATTAAAAGTTTCCGGAGACATCTGACCTTTCTTCTAGCACTACTATTAAATCATTATTTCTTTTTTCACATAAACTAGTAAAAAGGACACAGGGTGTTGACATTGAAATTTAACAGGCTGTGTAATCCATCCTCTGGGGAGTATGAATCCTTTTCATCAATTATGGATCACCAGCCTTCAGGCAACAGTGTCACCTTTCCACAGAAGATAGTGTGTGTTGTAAAGTAATAAGCATATTGCTGATTAAATTTACTGTGTAAAGCTGTGCTCTCAGGGGGATAAACTTTTTTTTATGCCTTAGAACTTTTGCTTTAATCACTTTTCATTGAAAGTATAACCATCAAGTCCATTTTTGGTTGTTCAGGTAACAAAATCAACATTTTATACAATAGAGACTGCAGTGAATTTTTCAACCTGTCTTATTTTTTATTCTAGACGTTTGGCTTTCAGCTCTTGTAAATTCCCAGACATTGACATGCACACCTGATTTGGCAACCATTCACTCTGAGCATTAATTGGTGCACTACCCTCTAATGGTATTAGAGAGGGTAGTGCATTTAAGAGGGAGATTAGACAATCACAAGCAAACACACTCACAAGAAACAGAGTGAGATAATTAGTTTATTTTTACCTTTCGATACGAATTTCAAGGGTACATTACTACCTTGGCTCCCTTTACAAAGAATTTCTTGCAACATTCAAAAGGAAGTTGCAAAGTTAACAATCACTGTAGGAGGTGAGTCCTTGAGAGAGCCGATCCCTGAATACCTTTGAAAAAGGAGGGTTATTGAACAATTGGTAGATTCCGTCTTTTGTTGTCACCGGAAACACACATCAATGAACAACTTGCTCATATCATCTCTCTCTCTCTCGTCTCAATTTTCTGCTAGAGTCAAAGGCTTAGAATAAAGCAAAGGAACATCTGCCATCTGTTTAAAGTCCTAAGAGAATTGTTCCACCTTTGTTTGTTTTGTTGTCGTTGGTTATTGAAAAACAAATTTGATTTGGGGCCTGTGATCGATTAGAGGCTTCATGTTCAACCTGCCCGTCAACGGCCAGATATATAGAGGAACAACTTTGTTTCTGTTCTGACAGCTGTCAGAGGTTGTGGTATCGCTGCTTATCCTGGAAATAATGAAACAGTTATAGTGACATTTTGTGCCATATTACCAATCTTCATTCTGACATTTCTCTTCGATGCCCGAATGAGCTTCAAAAGACTGTGCCGCTCATAAATCTTTACCTTACCTTACCTTACCTACAATAATAGTAGTAGCTCGCACTCCTGACAAATGTTGGAGAGAATTCCACTTTTAGTGCTTTTGAACTCTTTTCAAAGCCTTTTTCCAACTCGACTGAAGGTTATTTTGAATAAAAGATGATTATTTTGTTCGGTGATGGCCTTCAGGTGAACTTTCCTCCCTGAGTGGCATCTCTTTGAACTTAAACCTCTGAGAAATTAGTGCAACAGCTCTGATACACTCAGTAGCTCTTTCTCTTTAAGCTTGACTTGCTTGACTAGTATCCTGAGGAAACACACCAAGTACTCAGCTCTTTGCGAGAACCAGAGCTGCCTGAAGGGCAAATCGTGGCAGGGGTCAGTGGCACAAATATCCCTGGGAAGAAACTTCTATCTTTTTCGCCTCGGTGAAGCTCCCGCAGCTTATATTCCCACCTAGAGATTTCCATCACAGTCGCTCCAGTGTTGGATCAGGGTACATGGGATTAAATGAAGGTCATCCTATTCATGGTTAAATAAATCCTGGTCTGTAGTTTTTAAGGAGCCAACAAGAGAGATTTGGCTCATTTTTTTCATTGTCAATCAGTCCACCATCAAAGGATAACCCTGACCCTAACTGTAACCAGATATGGGGGAGGTCCCCTACAAGCTAATGCACTACATTGCTAAATTTAGGCACAACCAACCAGGATTGGTTCCTTAGGATTTCTATGTAGAAGGCTGTCAAAAATATTTTTTTCTGGACATTGTCATTAGTTGATTACAAAATATAATAGGTCTGTCAACCTCTTAATATACAGCTCCAGTCTTGTACATGTTTACAAACCAGGGATCAATTATACATTTGATGTCTTCATGTTTTTTGAAACTTTTCTTTATGTTTCAGCTTTATGTCTCCTGAGGCCTCTTTTCCTAAGGTTTGGCAAGGTTTCAGCACAACAAATGCATGTTTAGGGCTACATAGCTGTTAATTCTCCTAATGTCCTTTTCAAACTGTACACCTTAATTGCCACAAACACAACAGGAAACTTTCCAGATATCTTGTCCAAAATATGTGCTTCAGTTGCTAGAGACTCTCTTGGAATGTAGTTTGAAATATCCAATTTTGGCTGGACAAATGCGGCTACAAAATGTCCCAGTGGCGGCTGAAAAGACCCAGTTTGATGGCTGGTGTGTAGGTTTATACTTGCTGTTTAGCTAAAGAAAAACTCTTTCTACCTGAACATTCATTATTCATTAAAGACAGTGATAGCAAATAATGGACATTTACATATTTACTACTCAATATGCCATTTTAAAGACACTGTTGGACAGAATAGAACATGGAATTGATTATGTTGATGAGTCTAAGTAAACACTGCATTTGAACTTTAGACAGTAAAAGTAGAGCATTGTAGATTTTGTTGTGTATGGCTTTTGTAATCGTCTTTATAACACAGTAAATCCCATCCTGACAGAACTATATGCCATTTTGCCAGCAAAATAATATATGGCAACATGAAAACAGCAGAGTTTAGAAATCCTAGTCATGTTTTTTTAGATAAAATACACTCTTTTTTTTTTTTTTTACCCAAAACATTAAAACCACCCAAAACCCCCACCAGCTCTGACCTCAAGGACATGGAACGGGGACCTCTGAGGTGAGGTACCTGGCACCACAACACTGGCAGGGAATCCTTTGGGTCCTTTGGTGGGGTCTTTGTCTGCTCTGTCTCAGCTCATCAGCGCCAAGACGGACTGAGATTTGGGGAGTTTCAGGTCAAAGCCTTGGGCTTGTTCTAATGCTCTGGAAACCACTCCTGAATGGCGGGCTTGGGCACATTATCCTGCTGGTTCCAGCCACTCAGAGTGGTCCTGCCATGAGGGGGCGTACTTTGTCTGCACCCAGCTGACAGTTGTAACAACACGGTCACTGTTATTCACTTTACTTGTCAGTGGTGTTAATGTTGTGGCTGATGTTCTATGTTGTTACTGATGCTGGACAGGCCATTTGAATCCCAACCAAACTCAAATGGCTAATGGACACATTTGGGCATAGAATGTGGAAAGATCACACCCAGCAAACACATGTTTTCAAACAAGAAGCCATGAGAGGGACAGGCAGAGGTGGAGTATGGGACAGAGAAAGCTCACCCACCTGGGGGAAGGGGTTTGATGCAGCACCTGGATGGGATCAGAGGGGCTGTGACAAATCATTGATATCTAATGAGTTGGGGATGAGAACAGGCTGGATAGTTCCTTCAGGAGTTGGTTAATACCACAACAAAAGCTTAAAGAAGAGTGGATATTGGACTTACGAAGTGCTCTCTGTTGTTTGGATGTGTAACGAGGCCTTTTTTTCCTCATCTGACTGCTTGAATGGTTTTACTGCCACCTTGTGGACAAAAGCATTGCAGCCTCAATTCAAAGAGACGTCCCTTTAATTTAAAGGCATATCATCCCGTAGTGATAGTGATGAAAACTATAGTCATCTGGCTGGTTAATACAATGAAATTTCGATTCACAAATCCATTGATTTCAACCTTGATTATCTGTGTCCCATCAGACGTTCCCTCCTTTCAGCAATGCAGACACGTTCATGTGATTGGCTGATAGGTAAAACGCCCCAACGTGGGGGATGGTTTACTTTTCGGCCAATCACCTGAATGCGTCCGCACAGCAGTTTCTGAATAACTACAGTACCAACTTGAGGTCGGTGTGGTTATTTAGTGAGGGGTGAACTTCTGCAGCTAATTGCATTTTGCATCTCAGTGTCATCATTATTATAGTGTCACTTGTCATTTCAGCACTGACAATATAATACAGTGCTGACATTATTAGAGGACTGTACTATGAAGCAGGTTAGACAGAGGCAGGCTTTCTTTGTGAGAGCCGGCTCCACAAACCCTAAAGTTCTAGCCTGAGATTATTGGTATTACGTACATGGTGATCGACTTTGACTTTGTTCTTTGTCTGTATGTATTTCACCACTAAATTCACTGTGGTGTCTGTGATCAGTGCACGTTGTAAAAAACTTTAAAGTGACAGCAGGAGATACAAACATTAAACTGCGTTTAGATCCCGCCCATTCTGAACACTTGAGTTCAAAAATTGAAAATGCTTTAAATAACTGAATATTATCTGCGATAAATGCCAGCATTCTTTAACTGCATCAGTGGCATCAGTATAAACACTCAGCAGCCATTCAGAAAGATAAAAGCATCTACAGAGCTGGACAGCTGCTGAAGCTTCTTCATTCCTACAGTGTGTGGATGATTAATATTATCTGAAGAAAAGATGAAAATGTTTATCTGCAGTGTTGACATCTATGCCACGGGGGAGAAGTGGAGTGATCTCGCAGGTTAAAAGAGATCCACCTTCTTGACACTGACAGCCCTGATTTCTGCTAAATATACCTCACTGACACACTTAGCATCATATAGTATGAATGTTAGTTGACTTCACATTAACAGCAGTACTGATTTAGTGATGATACTGAGATGCCTGATGCATTTAGCTGCAGGAGTTCGTCCTTCCGTAAACAAACATACCGATCTCACATTGGTAACTATTGGTAGTTATTCAGAAACTGCTGTGCGGCTACGATCGGGTGATTGGCTGAAAAGTAAACCATCCCCGACGTGAGGTTGTTTTCCTTTTCAGGTAATCACATGACTGCGTTCGCAAAGCTGACAGAGGGAACATCTGATTGGCTTCAGATAATCCCTGTTGAAAACAATGCATTTGTGAACGGAAGTGTTGGAAGAGTCAAAAATCCACACACAAATGCAGGGAAGTTCACAAGCAGTTTGCAAATGCAGATTTAACAGGTTTTATATAAAAGTCACAACATACACACATGTTGTTGATGAAAACTTCTAATTATTTTGAATATATATATTTTTGTGGATTTCCATTGTATATATTCCATCCATCCATCCATCCATCCATCCATTTTCTACCTCTTATCCTGTTAGGGGTCGCGGGGGCGAAGGCAGGGTACACCCTGGACAAGTCGTCAGGTCATCGCAGGGCTGACATATAGAGACAAACAACCATCCACACCTAGGGGCAATTTAGAGTGACCAATTAACCTAAACCCCAGTTTGCATGTTTTTGCATTTATACATAAATCCTAAAATGCATATGTCAATCCCTCCGTGTGCATTTGTGAATTTTGAGACTGATTTAACTCCATCATTTTCTAACTGTGCGGTTAGAAACATAAAAAGACAGAAGGCAGAGCAAATAAACTACAGAGAGAAAATAAAAAAACTGAAATGAGGTAATTAAATACTTAGAATATACTTAAATATTTACTCAAGGGCAATAAAGTGCAACTTTAAGGCAATTTCCATACAAACTATTCAAAATGCCGTAAACTCTTCCTGTTGTGTTGATCTATAGCTGTAAATGTAAACTCTTCTGTGAGTCTGTAAAGTTTTTGTGCTATTGAGAGACATGCTGTTACTGCTGCAGCAGCTTTATTGAGTGGAATAAATTGTTGTGTGGTATTTATGTGCCAAATTAAGTTTCAGTCAACGATGCATGATTCAGTTTTCACAAAACAACATTATGTTGTGCCCGATGCCCGAAATGAGCTCAAATGCACAAAACTGCACTCTTCTCAATTTCTCCCAGAGTGTTTTTGTCGAGTATTACTCTTTTTTTTTTTTTAACTGATATACTCATGCTTCCCACCTAATGCATTGCATGCTGGGATGGGCTCCAGCCCCCTGCCCCAGAGAAGGAACAGATGGGCAAAGGAAATTAATTAGTGAATAAATGAGGACCTGCAGGTAAGCTTGACTAAGCTGCTCACATATTCTTAAGAACTGGAGAAACACTGCCTGTCAATATTTACGATTTTCAGTGTGTCCATATGGTCTGATACCAAAAGATGCAATAATCCACCTAATTATGAAAAACATCTTTCACAACAAGCATGCATATATGTATTTCTACTGCAGGATACTACTTTGTTTTGCTCAGGTGCCACATGAGATGTACCACATCTACCATTTAGAGTTTTTCACACGACACCTATTTTTTTTCCCCTGCTTTATGTGTGTTCATTGCAGCTTTTACATATTGCTGTGAACTAGAAGACATGTAAAAGGTTTGCGGTTAAGAACATGGGTAAAGAAAGAAACTTTTAGATCATACATCTGCATATTTAAAACAAGCACATCTGCAGCTGGTCACGATGCAACATACAGTACTGACTCCATGGTTACCAGCTTTCGTTAATGTCATGCAGAGCGTTGTGTGAATGCAATGTACTTTTTCATCACCGCAGCCTGTTTAGGTTGCAAGCTGCTGCTGGTCAGTGCTGGAATCATAAGCAGGATTTTTCGTCCAGAAAAAACTGGACAGTGTTTTAATAAATGTAAGGTGAATTATGAGTTCTGTCCTCAAATGCAAAACATTGGCCCGCTCTTGCTCCTGAGCCACTTTAAAAACCCTATTTTAAACAGAGTGTGCTTAAACTGTGTCACTCTTAAACTCCTGCACTTAGCTAAAGCTGTGCAGCTATTAAAACCTGATGCTTGAACATGTATATGGACTATTAAAGCCATCATAACCACTCTTTCACTTGCTTTTATTTCCCCAAACATTTTCCACTTTCCTCCTCCGTGCCAAGGACTGTGAATAATTATTTTTGCTGTAACTCAAAGGTTGCAGCTGAAGGGCAGAGAATTCTTCAGGGCCTCAACTGAAATGATTTTGCGTGGATGTCTGCGTCACTAGCAGGCAGCTGGCCATTAGCAGTCAAGAGAGTGCAGGCCTTCAGGAACATGCAACAACATACAGGAGTTATATAAGAGCCCGCCAGAGTGTGAACGCACACAACAGCTCCATGGCAGCTCGGCCGTTAGCGTTGAAAATATGTTGATTACAGACAAAGCAAACAAACACAGATGCACGGAAATGATCAGATGACTTTCTTGAGAAATCATACAGATGATTACATTTGTAATACCAAAAGCTTGCATTTGGTGATTTGTCTGCATAGCTTAGACGATGATACGATGATACGATGTGTAGTTTTTGCGGACAGTGATGCAGCAGCAGAGCATAACCACTTGCTTCAGCCTGGCTGCTGGAGCGAGGACTGAACACTCTTATTGACTCTCTTTCAGGGAAAATTTGCTCAAAAATCAATGTTGACTCACTTGACTTCCTTCTTTATTTGAAAAAATTGAGTCTCCTTCGTACTGGTTTATTTTCATGGCACCCCCTCACACTGCACATGTTTTAAAAATGAATTTCTACTCAATTCTTTTATTCCAATTTTATCCAAATCCATTTACAACTTTTCAAGTTATATTTATGAAGGCAAAAATATTCAATTCCTCCAACTTTGTTGTCAGAGCTCTTCTTGATGTGATTAAGAATTATTAAAGATGTACTATAAAAATATATAAATTAGGAATCTTGTGGCAATCTTGTCTCTGCTCTGAGGGACCTCGAATGACCACAAATGCCTCCTTCCTCACTTTTTTCCTGCTCTTTCGCTTGAATCCCACAGCCTTCATCAGTCTTCATCAGCAGATATGTGTCATGCGGCACTTAAGAGCTATCTGCATGAGAATAAAAATTCATGTGCAATTATTTTAATTATTATAAACTTTGCATGGCTATAAACTCCTGTATGGTGACATCCATGTCTCTTCATCCATTAATGGCTTTGGCACTCGTCCTGCATATTCTGATGCCCAGCATTGATCCTCACTGCTACGCAACACCTGCATACTCCCTCCACCTCCTCCTACATTATTCTTATGCCACTTTCAGATGTTTATCTCTCCTTTTCATACCAAAGTTTTGCATTTTATCCTGAACCGGGGCTTCTCTGAGATCAGAGGCAATATCTGTCATACTTTGCGGGAGTGGAACCACACCGCCGAGCTCAAACCTTAATATGAATGTCTTGACTGAAAATTATTCAGGTGAACCTCTAAATCATCTTCCAATTCCGACCATATGTCAACTTTTACCCGTTAGGAAACCTCAAAGATGTCTGTGAAAGGAGCCCTTCAGGCATTATGTCCAATCAATACTCCTCTCTAAACTTTTCAGAGTGTGACATTAACTGATCAAATCAGCCATGAAATAGAAAGCTGGAGAGCTCTCACACCGTTATCCACTCGCAGGTCTTAAACGTGATCCTCCGTGCTATTTCCAATAAGTCACCGAGTCGGAGTCTGTATTTGTCTTTTCTGGAGGCGGCAATGCAGTCAAAGAGGGGAATCGGACAAAATATAGCCTTGAACCAGCAGGTCCCCCCGACAGAGTGCAGCACATGCAGACAGTCAAGCTGTTTCACGCTCCCTCTTCATTTGTATGCAGGCTCATTTAGCATCTGACTGCCATGGATTCGCTTTTCGCAAGCAGAGTTGTTGTAGGTAAACTAAGATTTATGCACATGGTATGTCCCAAAAATAAAAGGAAGACAAACCCTGGAATACAACTGTGTGGGACTGCAGTGGAAGTTAGTAAAAGAAACACTGTTTTATGAGCTACTTGTACTTTATGCTGTATTTTTAGAGCCAATTGTTCTACTTTTAAACCCTCTACATTAAATGACAGATAATGGACTGGTTACTTTTAAGTTAAAGACCTGCTCCAGCTATTGATTAAACCCTCAAAAACTCATGTGTCTTCCTTCTTCAGTCTTCTTTTAATCGCAACAACCATCATAACAGTACATGTACACACACGAAACACAGGCTCAACACATTTTCCCTTTCCACAATGCTCCCTGAGCAACACTAATACCTGTCCCCGCTAAACACAGCAGGGAGGAACTAAGCTATTCCCACAGGCAGCGGGAAATTAAAGGGCTCCCTGAGAGACATATAAATGCACACCTGAGTAATAACTGCACAAAGTGCTGTAAATGATGCTTAACTCATTATTGTGTTTAACTTAAAGTACAAAATAATGATGTGGAATAATTCTGAACTGAAATACAGTTTACCCCAGAATACTTAAATAATAAACAATAGAGTTAACAATTACTGCTGTTTAATCAGCATACGACCATGTTAACAAGGTCAAATATTTGTTTTGTGTCAGTTTTTCAAGGTCCGGTGTATAAATTTCAGATTATGAATAATCTTCGTATCTATGTTGAAATGAGTGTGCAGTTACCTTAAATAGAAATTATAGTGTATATGCAATTCTAAAATAAATGTAGTTATATAGTTGGATGGGAGCAAGTCTCCCTTCCGCTGAGAGCGCCATCTTGTGTCACAATGTGACTACGGTAACTGAAAAAGGACAAAAGACGTTTTGAGTTTGTATACCCTAGGACATTGGAATACAACCAATGAAGAAGATTCACCACAGTAAAAGGCAACAAAGAAGAAGCAGTATTTTTGTCAGCAGTCTGCTGGAAGTTTTGTATGTTAACTGTGTTAACCTACGTTGCTCTAAATCGAGGATCATACACACAGACGGCCACCGTAGTTCTCCTACATGCTTAGAGAGGGAGGGAGGCAGCGCTCTATCGCTTGCATTACATTACCTCACCATTAGGTGCCGCTAATTTTCACACACTGGACCTTTAAAAAGATTTGAGCATTTAGGCAGTAGTCTAATCCCATCCAAACATTTGATATACTGTATGTACTTATAATGAATACCCATATATGAAATATATGTACGTGAAAAAGATATATGTACAGTATATAAGTGATTCACATTATGCTCCATACATTTTTTTCATAGTTTATCGATTTAAAAGCTTAATAAATGTCATATTATGTATGTAAATATAGATGATACATGTATCCCTTTGTATAAATCTGTACATATATATCATTTGCATATATGGTCACAACATATGAACTCATAAAAATCCATCATATAGGTATTTGGAATATATATACACATACGTTTTTAAAATGGAGTTTATGTACTGTATGTTTTAAACTTATATCTTCATATATCCAGACAATGCATATACCCCGTATCCAACAAATATGGCAAATATTACATTTCTTTATGGGATGACATTTTTAGGACCGTGGATTTTTAGTATGTAAGAATTCAACAGTGAGCATCTTCACTGATAATTCATAATTGTGCCAGCCAGCCAGCCAGGCCAGGCACTGTCATTTTCATACTGAACACATACATGAACGCTATCTTTACTCATCTTCAAGATTCATCTTCTGCAGAACAACTATTTCAATAAAAATTGCTGTTATTTTCTCCAAAGTGTTGCTCAAAAGAAGACTGATGGTGCTACCCGAGGAAAGAGAGAGACCGATAAAATTACCTCTGTCGACTATAAATGTAGAACAGTAACTCCCTCGTTTTTCAATTTCTGGACTCCCATGTGATCATGATTATTTTATTTCATTCCATCGACACAATGGCCTAATATTACTGTTTCAGATAGCTGAAAAATACAGCAAAAAAGTAATAAAGATATGATAATCTGGGGAAAAATTCCTTATCTGAAACGCACATTAAGAGTATTCTATGAGGTCACCTTTTCATTAACTGCTAATGTGATCATTTTTCTTTTCCATTCCTCACCTGAATCAGTTCGCAAGCCTGCATCTCACTTCAGAAACCTCTGTCCGACAGGGAGAAGAGTAGCAGCTGCTGCAGAGCTAACACAGTACTGGAGCGTAGCTGCATTTAAATGCTTTATGTAAATGTTACGGTGTGTCCATGTTGCACCAACATACTAATATATTTGTCAAAAGTTGGTATGAAGAGTATTCAATGACTTGTTGTTCCTCTTAGTGTTTTGAGAGGGAGTGGGGGCAGCGACGCCTGCACTCCACGACCC
Organism: Mola mola; assembly: GCA_001698575.1. NCBI lineage: Eukaryota > Metazoa > Chordata > Actinopteri > Tetraodontiformes > Molidae > Mola > Mola mola. The sequence goes on along the minus strand of KV751365.1, from coordinate 4,205,743 downwards.
CACCACCAGATACCACTAATTTTCACACACTGGACCTTTAAGCCCTTACTTGATGAACAAAAACTGAAATTTCCAAATTTCCGTAGGATAATTTTGCTAAAGGTGTTTAAGCCCAACCAGTGTACTTACATGTTTTAACATTTTCAGAACAATTATTCCAAAGGTGGCTGTGAGGTAATGATAACTTTTTCTTTCAGACAATCTTTCCTGAGAGGCATGAATACTACGACGAATCATTGTGTGTGGCATGAGATACGACCTACCCGGCTTACTGTCCTTTCTTATCTCCTGTCCTTTTGGAAGGGGGCTTTACCTGTCATGCCAAACGAGGTTTACTGACAAATGTCACTGCGCTTTTACCCTTGTGATGATTTTGTAGTATTTGGCTGCTTTGCCAACCAAAAAACTGGGCTATTTTCCTCTCCACATATCCAGTTAGTATATCGCTATCACTGAGATTGACAACTAAATGTAACGGGACTGACAGACGGTGACAGATGACTGACGAAACCAAACAACAGTTTTGTTCATTTCAGCTTCTGAAGGCCTTTCTTTTCCTCCCACTTTGCCTCAGAGAAGCTTCTAGAAAGCTAATTATACTTATCTCTACTGGAACATAAGAACAGAAGTGCCTCTCAAGCCTTGTGTTCATCTACAAAATAAATATTTGTGTGTGTGTGTGTGTGTATGTATAAATAAAATGTGGGCTACATTGTTGCACATTAATCAACACTGATGTTAGCAGCATCCATTTAATTTGTGATAATTGAAAATGCTCATTCAAATGATTGAAAATAGCAAAAAAAGAAAAAAACCCCATCTAAATAATGAAGTTATAACGAAAATATAGTGGTGGAAATGTGATATAACGTCCCCTAACTTGCACAGAACACATCTTCACTTAGAAAAACAATAGCTCTTGAACAAAGCCAAGCAGATTCTAAGAATATATTAAGTTTGGCCGAATTTTTCTGGACAAACCTTCACATTCCCATTTGCATTCTTAGCTCTTGCTGCTCTCACAGAACAGAATTAACCATTTAAAGTGATTGCTGGCCACCTGCTGAGAGTCAAACCTGGCAGCACTGTGGCACATCTCCGTTTGAGTGCACCTCAGCCTTTGTTGTGTCAATCAAAAAATGTCACCTCTGAAATAATTTTTCTTCTTAACAGGTCTACTCTTCCTAGTTTACATGGATTTGACATTGTTTTGATGCTCACATTTAAATGAAGGATCCGAGTGCTTCTTCCATCGTGCGGCACGGAGCCAGCGTATCTATCTTCCATGAAGTGTGAACGTCCGTCTGTTGGGCAGATGTTTGCACGTGTTCAGCCAGATGAGGGCAGTACATCACAGCCTGAATCCTGCACGAGCACGCCGAGGAGGACCCTGCCTGAGGGGAGGTTGGGATGAAACCAAAAGTCTGCTTTGAAGCATCATCACGAGTTACTGCTGACATCAGTAGGAACAGTGAGATGGCGCCTGCTGACCCCTTTTATATCCGATCCGGCTGTGACAGTCAGCTGCAGATTCTCTGTGTCTCTGTGTCTCTGTGTCACTTCTTCCAAAACGTAGCTTTTCCCTACCAAACGTCTGCTGTCCGCAAATGAAACGTTTCCTGTTTATGTGCACATCCTGCACTGCTGCACCGGACAGAGACAAGCAGCTGAGGGCATTCTGAGTATCTCGACTCGTGTCTATGAGATATCCCCCCTGATGAATAAATAATGTGACGCCGTTTCATCTGTGCATCTTTGAAGAGCGCCAAAGTTTTTAACACCATCAAACCTAGAGGCAGCTACGGTCCCCCAGACTATAAACCTCCTATTGTATCTGTCTTGGCCCTCCACCTTTCTCCTTCAGCATCCCCACCCACTTTTTTTTCCAGTTCGATGCCCCCAACTGGGTCCCCCTTCATCAGAGTATCTGTGAGAGGCAGAAACAAAGGCCCCTCACACACACACGTGCAAACATACGTAGAATTCATAGTGCATCAGAGGAAGGTGGCTTTGAGGGACAATTTTGTGAAAATGACACAGCTGCACCCTCCGCCACCTTCATGAGCCCATTTATCATGTTGGGAAGTAACAGATGGGGCAAAAAGGGGTTAAAAACTCTGGTCTAATTTTGGCTGCATCCATGAAAAGCAGCTAAACCACATTGCATAAGCGATGACATTGACAAGTAGCAGCCATTCAGATGAGTGGGTGATTCATATATCATTGTTACTTACAGCTTGGGCTGCAGGCCGGCTTCCCAGTGCTCCGCCGCAAATCCCATCACAGCCATGAGCGGCGAAAGGCGCCGAGTGAAACTAATATATGTGTGTGTATGTCTTCGCATCACAGCAGAGAAATTGCCATGAAAACACATTTATCAGCAGTATCAAATCATCCCTCTGCTGTGACATAATAAAAACATTACTTTTC
>KV751365.1:4190064-4203302 GCA_001698575.1 Mola mola | reverse complement strand
TCTTGCGTGCCAAGACAGGAGCGAGAGGAAGACGCTCGAGATATTCTAATGCTCAATGTTTCTGTGTTAAGTCCCGGATTCTTCTCTTTCATAAAATACGTGTGATTCTTTGTACTCATCGGGCAGAGGAATGTGTTGTTGTCATGGCCAGACTATCAGAAGTCCAGAGGGAGATGAAGAGTCAGGTGGATGACCTCCATTTGATGATCATACTTAAAGCTAGAATACAGCACTGAGGGGCTTTATATGTGTGCTGTTGTTTCCCTGCCATGCAGCAGCACTCTGCAGTATCCTGCAAATTGATTTTATTATCATTTTTAACCAAAAAGTTTGTTCATTACTTTGTCATTTCATTTAGGATTTTGTTGCATATATTGTCTTATCTGTTTAAACGTTTTTTTGTTTTTTTTAATGGTGTCTATTTTGACCAGGGGCATTTTAAAATCTCAATTAAGATTTCCTGGTGATAAAAAATAATAATTATTACAATAATATGAAGTCTTGTGTTCAATGTAAATATCTATAAATAAGTGCACTTCAAATTACACTTCATCATATAAATTGGCTACATAAAACAAAACTAATTAATCACCCTGTGTAAATTAATGTAGCTAATTAATATGAATGCTAGTTCATAGCCTTTGCTAATTCTATTTTTATATGATTGATTCAGTGTTATTTTTCATTGTCTTGTTTTGGTGTGTGTATTGTGTGACAGCCTCCCTCACCTTCTGGCCAATCACACGCCTCCCGCCGGCTAACACGGTAACACTAGCTAGTTGCAAAACAGACAACCAGAAAAATAGCAGAAAAAAAATAATAAATATGCAAACGTGAGTTAGAATTTCAGTTAGAATCCGTGTAACGTCGGACTTCACTGAGTTGTATCGTAGCACTGTCGCGGTTTGCTAAATATAAATTAATCAGCTAGCTGCTATGGCGAAGCTAACGTGAAGCTAACGGCTAGTTGGTTACAGTATTAACCTCTATTAGCCTCGGAGCTGCTCTGCTGTTTTCGACGCTTAGCCGAGTCCAAGGTGGTTACAAGTAGAGTCGACTGATATTAGTATAATTCTACAAATTATACCGATACATCGGCCAATATCTATCTAGCTTCTATCGACCTTTGACCCGTGGATTCGTAGATAGATAGATAATAAACGGGCATTTATGTCAACCATCTCTTCAATACAATTTGAAAAAAACAATGATTTTTAAAAAGGTTTCTAATGAAGCATTAAATCATTTCATGCTTCTAAAGGAAACATAAACTGCTAAAATACTAAAATACTGCTTATAAAACTTACACAACTTAAAAAAAAACAACATTAAAACAAGCCATACATGGTCAGTCCGCAGTAAAACAAAATTCATGCTATTATGCTATTATCAGCTGATATTATCTGCCGAGGGTTTAGTTAGGCTCTAGCCACAAGGTTGCAAAAGTTAAATAAATAAATAAATAGATGCATAGGTAAAATACTACTTTGGTGGAACAATGGAAAAGTTCTTAAAAGGTACTAATGAGATTTTTTATGATGAATTTAATTTTATTTGCTAATTAACTAAAAACATTTCAGTTTCATTCATATATTTTTACTTAACTGACGCCATATTATTTTATATAGTCTTATGAACTATTTATGGGGGGTTATTTGTTTATCTATCTCTTTATTATTCATAGACTGGGGCAAAGTGATAACTGCACCTCTGAACTCTCGATATTATTTATTATTTATTGATTGATTGATTGTGTTCATTCTGACACTGCTGCCAGTCGTGACCACCATGTGTCATTTTTTTACTGTAGTAATCCAACATCCCATTTATCCAGTAATCGGAGACACCAACCAGAACTGCAGAACCTTTTATGGATCCACGAGGCAAGAACCTGGATCCTCTAAATGTTGTTTCATTCGGACGGATCTTTCAAAAGGTCTTGGATAATATTTTAAATTTTTAACAAAATGAGAGGGATACACTGGCATAGCCTCGAACTCCTCCACCCCTCCTTCCCTCTCTCTCTCCCTCTCTCTCTCACGTGCTAGAGAGCTGAAGTCGGAGGCGCTCCTCCGCCTCTGCTCCTGCCAGTGCGCACCACGGCTCCTCTCCGCTCCGCACTGCTCCCGGAGCCACTGGCAGGCGGACACGGAGCGACGCAGGAGTGCGCCGAGGAGACCTTAGGGAGAGGGAGGAGAAGGAGGCCGGAGCATGGCCTCGAAGGAGAGCACGGCGGCGGGCTTCGCCGGCGTCAGCAGGGAGATCTCAGGTGAGCTCCGGTTCGGGGTTTGGTGCGCGTCAGGAGCGTTTGAGAAGTGTGTCCGGCGTCAGCCGTTCTCAGCGCGGGCGGCTCGGGAGACGTGTCCCCCGGCAAACACAAAAACAGCGGAGTTGGTGGCGGAGACATCGATGTTTCTGAGCAGGAGTCCCAAAAAAACCACTGCCAGGTGTGCTTAAGTGTCGCCATGGGCGCGTGCGCGCCGGGGCTTTTTGGATGTGCGCTAGTTTGGAGTTTTCATCTCTTTCATTCTCCCCCTGCGTGCGTGCGCGCGCTTGCGTGGGAGTCATCGTGCGACTGGGAGCTCCTTGCGTGCAGGCGGGTGACACGGGCCGAGCTGCAGGCGGCCTGAGCCTCCTTCTGCCGGGGAGGCCGGACGGTGTAATGCGCGTGCACGGATGGCCGTGTCTGTGTGATCAGGTGTTGTAGAAGGTGTCGTTATCCAGCTCAGGCCGGTCAAGCCCCGTCTGTCTGGCCTGCTGATAAGAGCCAGCGAGCATTAGGTTATTAACACACCTGCCAGTGTGCGTGCGTGTGTGTGTGTGTGTGTGTGTGAGCAGATGCATCAGAAGTGGCATGAAGGCATTGGGGACGTAAGAGAACATGGGAAATGGGGGCGTGAGACTGACCCGTCCAGGTTCTTCCCCCTCCTCCCATCCTTTCCTTTTTCAGCCCCGAGGGGAGCAGATGCTGAGGTCAAACATTCAGGCCTTTGAGAGCAGGCGGCCTGTTAAAAGGTTTAAGTGATTGGGTCTTACCCAGCTTAATGTCAGTGGCTCTCTGTTTGTCTTCGGCTGATCCTACCTTCGATCCGCCGTCCCTCCCTCACCCTCCTGCATCTGCTGCTGCTCCGCTCTAGTGCCAAAGCCAACTTCAAGGTTGTTGCCAAACACGTAGAGTGAGAATTCTGAGTGTGCCGTAAAGTTTGGGGGTTGGGGCGTTGTGACACAGCAAGACACAGGTGCCGTATCTCCACCTGCTGGGCTCCTGGTCGCCGCTGCACACAGCTGGCGGGCATACGTGCGCGTGTGTGCGGTGCGAGGAAGGAGGTTGACACCGTTTGTGAATAACAGGTTGTATTGTGTCGGTGGTTGCGGAGGCTTCCGCTGCGGTTCACTGAGCTTCTGCGGGGTCCTGTGCTCCGGTGGAGGCCCCTGAAGACTGTAGCTCTGTGTCTTGTGGTCGGTTCCACCGAGATGAGCCGGTCCGCCTTCTTCTATCTCTGAGGCTAAAAATAGCCCAGTTATGAGTCCTGCGTTGTGTGTCTGTGTGTGTGTGTGTGTGTGTGTGTGTGTTTGTGTCTTTGCAACTGTCAACTTGTTCCTTTTTTAAAGGAATAAAACACCTGCACATCCCTGTATGCTGAAAATCAAAGACTAATCACAGTAACAGCGTCACCACCAACGTTTTGGTGGGGGATGTGCACACTTTTACGATCCACAGTGTGTATGCTTGGATGGACCTTTTAAAGACCCTGTTTGATTAAAGTCACATTTTTAACCTTGTTAACATATATTTATGTGGTGTTTTTTCAGTATTGTGACACACATCATGTCTGAACTAAGCAGTCACAGTGTCATGGCTCAGGATTTCTGCTTCCGCCACCGAGAGTCTCCAAATATCCAGTTCAGCGAAGGCTTTTCAAATCCTAACCGATTTTAAAAAACGCGGGGGGCCAAAGACAAAAGAGCAGTTTCAACCAATTTTTAACATTCTAATCCTCAGAACCTCACAACCTGGGTCCTTTCCTCATGAGCACTGGTGCGTTTTGCATGAGACATTATAAAGCCACTCATGTTGGGGTACAGCGGTGAATGAGGATGGTGCAGGACTAAAGTAACACATTCATAGATTCCCACAGCCTAGATGAGGCAAAGGTGTAGAATTTAAGGCCGTGAGACGAGTTTTTAAGGGTTGGATCGATGGCTGGAGCAGCTGGGGAAAAGGCTCTCGGATAACGGGGGCATGAAATCATTTAGATATGACCGGGTTTAAAAAAGAGTCACCTGCTGGTGTCCTCTGGTGTCCGGCTCACTTTATAATCAAACTCACATCTGAGTACAACATATAGGTGGGTGACAAATTAAAACAAACCCTATGTAAACACCTCAGCGAGGGTTTGGCCTGTGCAGTCCTCCAGGCCTCATTCACGGCTCCTTGGCATAGTTTGTTTGACAGATTCGCTGAGTGATTAGACAAAAAAAGAAGAAATCATTGCTAAAAATCCCCACAAGTATGTACATTTTAACCCCTTTTACAGCAGTTTTGCTCCCAGCGGTGCAGAATCAATCCCCGATTCCTCGTTGGGGAGTTTTTTTGGCATGTGTAATGTATTTAATTGTGCTTGTAATGACTCGTGTAACCACTAGCCTCAATCAGAAATGAATAGAGGTCTGTGGTAAGGTCTCTTTGAAGACCTTTTTCATTCACAAACAACCCAAACAGAACAAGAAAAGCTTTAGGCTCCGCTGAAGGTGTATGGACCTCTGTACAACAGATGAACATTGTTATTGGTCGACAAATCTCAAGGGCCACTTGCTTGTTTTTGATTAGGTCTGCAACTTATTTCCATTAATTTCATATTTCGTTCATTGTTCGACCTTAAAAAATGCTAAGAAATAGTGGGGGGAAAAAAAAAATCCCTGAATGTTCATTGTCTTGAAAGGATAACTATTGAATGTCAAAAGATGTTAATTCATGTAAGGCTTAGAAAGGAAATACTGTGCCAGGGCTGTCGCCCATTATTTTTTTTCAGTATTATTGCTTAGAAAGGGTTTGAAATGATTCAGCTATCACCAAAATAATGGCAGGTTATGTTGCTGCTGGATATTCTGCTACTTTTGACTCTTGTTAAATGGCCTTCATCAGCAGCTGAGTTTGGCGTATTTGTCATGGAACTCCGTATATTTGACTTACCGTCGTAAATGTTGCTTAATTCACATGCACGGCCTGTCTTTGGCTTCTCAGCTGGAACCAGTCAGGTTAAGCGTAGTTCAAATTAAATGACTTTTATCCAAATCAGAGAGGTTTGCCGTCACATAACCGCCTCAAATTAGGTTTGCAGCAGGCTGAATAACTAGACGAATCAGCAACGACTGCAGCCAATCAGAGCGCCGGAGATGCTGCAACTGAATACCACAGACGGTATTTGAAGCTGAAACCCAGGAGATTTATGGCATGTCTCTGTGTAGAATGGACAATCCACACATCGGGATAGTTCTGGTGGAATGTCTACTTCGACAGTCACCTCCGGAATCATTTCCCTTTGGCTTGTTATTTCCCGACCCCCTTCTGTTTTCATCAGCAGAGTAGTTTGGAGATCAGATCAAGAATAAAAGCACACATTTTGAGGCCCAAGAATGATAATGCACAGATGTCCAGCTTTACACCTGTGTGGCACTCTGTTGCACTTAACATCCCGAGTTAAGGTACTAAAATTGCTATTTGTACATCACTAATGTTTATTCAGGCTCTTCCTTTCATTTATTACCCAGACATATTCTTTTAATTAATTTATTTATTTCCCCCCATAAAAGCTTTTTGCGGTGTTTCTTAGTGCATCTCTGGCCAGCGAATTTCATTCTGTGTTTGCATTATGTGATTAGATATTTTACCCTTATTTTTCCCTGTCTGCTCTTCTCTCCAGAGAGCATCAGGAAGGTGCTGGACAAGCAGGCCATTAAGTTGGTACGAGCCATCAAGCAGGACACCAGGAGCGGCAAAACGGAGGACAGGATCCTGGTGAGACTCACAACTTCCCCCCCGCCCGCCTGCTGTCACACCAGGTCACCTTAAAGAGATATTTCTTGCCGAAGTCGGCGCGTCTTTGCATGTGAGCTGCTGAATATGGAACAGCGCGACACTCTGAGCGAAAATCGATGCAGGCCAATTGTGGCAAATTGAAAGAGCCATAAGAAGTCGCAGATTATGCACCCGCAGACGCACGACAGATGCGTCGGAAATCAGGCTTACGACAGATGCCGGCCTAAGCAGAGCGAAGTGGACACCATGCCATGGCCTACTGAGTCCATCCTCAGAGTTTATTAGATGTGACAGGATGGCCTTAATGCCACAGGCAAGAGTTTGGCCTGCACGCGTGTGTGTGCACGGCCCAGTGTAAGGCTGATACGGCGCAAACACAGGGCTATCGTCTGTTGTTGTTTTCTGAAAAACAAGCCTGCGTAAGTGTCTGCCAGAGAGCGTGTGGGCAGCCCGTGACGTGAGCCAAGGCCACTTCTGTTGTTGTCAGCTAGTCAGCCACGTTAGTGACCGATCAGTTACTCACCGGCTGCTTCTGTGCACGGCTGCAGCCTTATTTCCTTCCCCGAGTTCAACAAAAAATGGCAACAAGCTGATAAGCAGATCAAAACTATTAATCAGTGCTTCTCAGTTGTCTTTCTCTGCTATTATTTCTGTGCCTCCATCCATCTCCTGCATTACAACACCCCCCCCCATATTTTTGTCATCTCCTCTCTTTGTTTCCTCTCCAGCTCAATCTGTCCGCCTCAATTATTCTCTTCTCCATCATCACCCCCCTCCCCCTCTACCACCACCACCACCAGCAGCAGCCAGTCCCCTCTCCTCTCACTTTGTCTCTCTCCTTTCTGCCCTTCCTCCTTCCCTCCGTCTTTACTCAAACCTGTGAAAGGGTATTGAGCTCCTCTTTCCATCAGAAGCAATTCAATTAGGTCTCTTGCCTTATGAGTTTTTTTTTTTTTTACTATCCAAATGGGCCTTGGCTGCTGCCGCCGTTCCCAACTCTTTTAAGGGAGGGCAGGCGAGGGGCGGGGAGGTGGATACAAGCATTCGCTCTAGCTCGTTGTCAAGGTCTCCCCCTCTAAAAGGCAATCTTTTCACGCTAATGGATACATTTGTTTGGATGTATGAATGGTTTGTAAATAGGCTTGGTTTTGCTGGCCAGTGTGTGGAGAACATTCAGCGGTGCTTGTGAACATGTCGCATACAGCAGTTGGGAAAGGGGAATATTTTCGATTGCTTTCTAATACGGAGCTGAGATTCTTGAAAACCATATTTCTAAGCCCGGAGGCTTAGTTTGAGGTTTTCTTTTACCTTGATTCTCCCTTTTAAATGGATTTGTTATGCAAAATCTGAGCAGGATCATAGGTTTCATCTCAATTTCTCTATTTTGTTGAGCTCATGGAAGTTTTTTCCTTTTTTTTTTTCCCCCCCATTGTGTTATCCATCAAGTTTGTATAGGCTGTTCAAAAGTCTTTGCCCTACATCTTGCTGTTTCTTTTAGCCCCGTTTTCCCTCCGGAGACTGCTGGTATCCAGCTGTCTGTGTGTTGACTGTACCAGCCATCACGCTGCGGCACACATGCCGGGTTGACTCCCCTCACCCACCGGAGACAGACTCAGGCAGTGCTCAGCATGACATCCCAACGGCACCCACGGCAACGCATTGGGGAGCATCCACATTCATGCTTCCATAATGCACGTACGTGCACTCGCGGGATGATGCGCGCGGCTTGACATGTGAAGGAGGCATCTGCGCAGACACACTTTGTTCGGCGCATCAAATTTTGCCCTCATGCACACTGAGAGGACATTATTAGATCACCCTACTTGAAGATTAGAGGCAAGTCAGTAAACAAAGCATCTTCAAAGGCAGCGGAGGAGAGAGAGAGAGGTGGAGGAGGAGGGGAGGGCGCCCCACAAGAGCAATGGGAACGGAATAAGGAGTGAGAGAGAGAGGGGGAAGATATTCTGTATGATGTGTTGAGATGCCCCAGTTGCCGATTTCGTTCTTCCGCCACTTATTTATCCTGATCAGTCGCTCGGCATTATCCTCCGTTGACTCTGCGGTTCTCTTGCTCCCACCTAATAATGGGCCTATTACTGGCTGAGGTTGCCACTGTTTGACAGTCCTGAGCACAGTCGGGCACATCACGCGCTTGTTTCCACTCTGGTTCTGTGGTTCAGGGGAGGTCCAGCGCGTGAGGCTGTAGCAGGACGGAGGTTGGAGGTCGAGTTAGTGGTGCGGCGTTTCCAGATGAGCTTGTGATTGCCTGCTCAGTGACGGTTTAGGAGATACTTTATGGTCAGGGGCCATTTCTTAAGTCCTTGTTTTGCACAAAGTTAATGCATTAACCAGTCAACTGTTTCTTAATTGGTTTATTCTAAAACACGATTTTATGATTCCACTTTTATGGTTCCCTTGTGTGTCTCTGTTTTATGGTGCGACTCCTCTTCTGTTCTAAATTAACAGACTGTAAAGCCTCCTGAGATGAACTGTGTTTGTGTGCTAAATACTGTAAATAAATCAATCCGAGTGTAGATTTGCTACAGTTGCCAGTTAATACAGTTTCCAAACGTGTAAAGTATGACTAATTGAGCATTTTGGGACTTTTGGATGTAAATATAGGTAAATAAAGTAGTTTAAATCTCACTGGATTCACAACGTTACTGTCGGAAGAAGCTGATCAGCATCATCAGCGTCTTTCTTTGATATTTGTCACTGACTGTGTCGTCTTTGCTTGTGAGTGTAATTGTGTTGTTGTTTTATTTTCTCCATTTCTGCTCTTGTTGTTAACCTTGTATTTCTTCAACTCCTTTGGGTTTTTCGGTAACCTCATATGCGTTAATTAGCGTTTTCGATCTTTTCGCTCTGCACCATTTTAATTAGTGGGTTTCATTGCTCTTTGGGATCACTATTTTGCTTCTGTTCCGCGGTGCTGTGTCCAGTGTTGGTGTGCCCAACTGATGCTGTCCTGATGTAATTAAGGATAAATTCAAGGCAGCTTAGTTTGAGCTCTCATATCAGATAATTATAAGTGGACCACAGATTTAAAACATTAAGTTGTTATTCATGATGACGAGTACTACTTGGCCTGTAAAAACACTTCTGTAGTCTCTTGCTCCTCTGGAAGGAGCTTTCCAAAGGTTTTTTTTTTTTTTTTAGCTTGGAGAAAAAAACCTTGGGTGAGTGAAATCGTAAGAAAAAATCGCACAGTTCACCCTACATGATTTGCTGCCTTGTGATTGGGCGTCTGGCAGTTGCTCTCAGTTCAAACTACACACACAACCAACATGATCCTTCACCAGGAAAAAAAAACAAAACACGACCAGTCTGGTTTCCACAAAAGCCCAAAGTTTCACAGGAAATGACGAGTGAAAGGCAAATGGTTCTGCGGCTGAATTTAAGCCTTTGGAAAGTCGTGGAGTCTGAATTTGGCGTAACTAGTCAAATGTGACTGAACTGAACTGAATGTGACTACAGCCCTAAAGATAAGACAGACATGGTCTACAGAAGATAAACTGTCACGTTTTGCCACTTTTTCATCAATGACTGTGTCATAAAGTCATTTGTTTTTGAAATGTGCAAACACATTTGTAGGATTTGCTCTTCTATGTTTTAATTTTTGTACTCAGATTTCATCAAAGGTGCAATTGGGGAAGACGTTATCCATCTGCATATCTTAGAATATAGGAGGGTAACCTCACACTGTGGGTGATGGAATCGAACATGACAACGTCAAACGCTCACTGATTTCTTTTTTTTTTTTTTTTTTCCAATGATGGTTGTAGAGGAACAGCAACAAAAACAATCAAATTCATGAATCTTGCCTCATGAACTTTGGAAGACCGAAACATCCTGAATAAAGTAATTGTCAGTCTGCAGGAGCCTTTGCCTCTTGACGGTCGCAGTGTATGATGTGACACACTCCTTCGAGATGTCAGATTCAAGCGTTACCTGCTGTGTGGTATTAGCTCAAATGCTTTTTAAAATCGCAGAATGCACAGAACCTTGGCACAGTTCGGGTCTACCCCTCTGCACACTACTCCTGCTACTGCCAAACAAACACTTTGGGCAGAGCTGAGGCCGACCCGTGAGAAACAGCATAAGCTGCGTGACCTTGAGGGCAGGGAATTTCCCAAAGCTTCCTTTTGTGCGCAGACTATCTCTCACCGAACGCTGCACCTTAGCACCACCAACCCATTTCATTTACCTTTAGTCTGTTTACTAGCTCTCTTAGTAGCATAACAACTAGATGTAACCGGGGGCAAAAAGGCAGGAGCTGTATTTGTAGTTTATTTCTCCATTTTTCACCAGTAGAAAGGTGCTGCCTTTTGACTAATTCAGTTCAGGTTTCTGTTAAAGACAGATGAGCAGTGCTGATTTTACTGTGGATAATCATGATAATGGCAGCAATGAATTGATTTTGTTTTTAATCATGTTTAAAAAAAGAAAACCTGCACATTACAAACAGCAAAAATGTATGAACAGTCCGAAGGGAAAATTTCAGCAGTTTATATTTTGTCGGTGTGGTCTCAATGTAGCCTGTCTGTCGGCACCGTGTTGGTGAATAAAGGCCCCAGCTGCTAAAGACCAAGAATAATCGTCCTTATCGTCTCCTAACCACTGCAAAAGTGACACTCCTATTAAAATTTCTCTCCTACATAAGATTCCAGTCAGGAAAAACAAAACAGATTTAGGATTTTGGTACATCAGTTCTCGTATGGCTTCCACCAAAAGCACGACAACAGATTCACTTTGTGAATCAACTTGAACAGTGAAACCGGGCCTCGCTTTCAACCCGTGTGACATTTTGTTGCAGAGGGACTCCAACTGTGCTTGCGACTGTGAAAGAAAGCTCAGTACAAAGCGTTAGAATGCAGAACGGCCTTTCGTCTTTCCCCTCAGTCTTAATATTACTTCCATTCTTTGTAATGTGCTTGGGTAATGGCCAACATTGCCACTCCATCATCTGTCTTTTCATTTTCTCTTTGACTGTCTGGTATTTAGCATCTGACAGTGCGTGGCGAGCCGCGCTGTAATTAGAGCTGTGCTTTCTTTTCATTATCATAACACATGTTGGTAGCCTATGGCGGTAAGTCTGTGAAGTGTGACTGCTGACCTTCTCTCTTCCTCACGAGAAGGCGAGAAAATGTGTGTGTGTGTGTGCCTGCGTGTTTTCAAGACTCGGAGGCAACTCCAAGCATCTCTGCCTCTATTTTATCTCTCCATCCTATCATTTGACTTTCTCTTTGCTCCCTTGCACTCATTGCCGCGATGCTTCTGTAGCCAAGCCTCTTCCATTTCCTCCATCTGTTTCCTGCGCTTTCGTCCCACATTCTCACATTTGTTCACATTTTTTCCCCCTCTCAGTCCATTCAGCCATCCTATTTCTCCTCTCACGCCCTCTACCCCATCTCCTGCTCCCATCTATAGCACAACCGTGCACCCCCTACACATTAAATGTCTCTTTGACGATCTTTTTTTTAACAGGTCCTTTGGGTTTCTGAGCTCTCTCTCTGTGCCAGCTCTTTGATTCAGCATTGGACTCAGTTTCTATTTTACAAGAATCTGGAACAAGATGTGTTTTGGAGCTTTGCATTTCTTTCCTCTCGTTCGGCTCCATCTCGTCGCGTCTCTCTCTTTCAACCAAAGTCCACTTACAAAGCAGAACCTGGGGCATCTGTGCTCTCAAACCCACTTACACACACGCGCAGACATACGCACACGTAAGCTGACAGATTGACTGATGGCAGGGTTGTCTGTTCTGTGATGCCGGGTTCACGTGAATGATGGGAGCTGACTGTGTTCATGCGTGTGTTTGTGTGACAGGGAGAGACGGCCGAGCTAGTAGTCCAAAGCCAGCTTTGCAAGCTACTGTGCATCATTATACGTGCGCGAGAGTCCAAACAAGACGTGCGTGCTGCTGTTGCATGTCGGACTTATGCAAATTTCTGTGTCGGAATGCCTCTGATTCTGCACAGTGTGCACGATGTTTGTGTGTGTGTGTTTAAAACGCCCTTGTGGCCAAGCCAAAAATACCACAGGCGGCCACAACTGGCACTGATCCTAAGCTTGTTCCCTCCGAGGCAGCGGTGCAACACACACGCACGCGACCCAGAGACACACTTTGATTTGCACCATCTCGTTTGAAGTGCAAGAACCCACAGCCTGACAGCTTATGATTAATATAAGCCTCCGCCCTCTGCCCTCCCGGCTGCGAGCGCGTGCAGACGCACACATCCAAAAGCAGATACACTTGTTGTTGTTTTCATGCGCGTACCGAACGCAGACACTCCCTCTGTGTGACACCCGCTCCCGCCCTGCCCTCACAGCCAGCTTCAGGGCCCGGCTGGCCGCCTCCTTGACCTCGCGCTTCCGAAATCGTGCTGTCACAACAAGGGGCACCTCTGTACCCAACTGCATCCCATCATCTCCACCTGCCTTTTCTTTCTCCGCTTCCCCATCACTCTTTGAAGTTGTCACCTACCGTGTCCTTGGATGACCTCATCAAAAAAATAAAAGGTGACCATCTCTGCGAGGAGGATTTCCTGGTTGGAAAAGCTTCCAGCTTTTGGGATTTAAGGAGGAGAAGGTACCAGAATGCCACATGATGAGGAAAAGGTCCATGTTATTGTAGGGTTTGTCTTCAGCTTTAACTAGTGGTTATTATTTATTAATATTCATAGATCAATATTAAATCCATTGAACTTTTTTTATCAATAATGATAACCGATATTGAAATTGCTCTAGCTAATATTTACTAATGTCGACATGATTTCTGTAAAAATATGTTTCTTAAATAATGAACTTAACCACCCGCTGGCCGCCGCGATTTACTAATTCCTAATATTCGCATAACGTTAGTGAATAGAAACGCACACAAATGCGCACTTTTTGATTTCTGTAAAATTTGGTTAAAATTTGCAGTGTGTTTTAATGAAAACAGGTCCGTTTCAGTCCGACTTGTCAGTGATATTATTTCCTTCCTCCTAAACTTCTCACCTGTAGTGGTCGATTTTCAATACGGTTTAGAGGTGCCAAGTCCTGCAATACTTTTCCCATAAGCTAAATAAATGTTCCTATTTAAAATGTTACCAAAACATTGAACATGTTTTCCATCCTGTATTTTTATTAATGTTTGTTTTTTAATTTGTGTCGTGTTTTTTTTTTTTTTTTTTTTTTTGTTTTTTTTTATTAAGTT
>KV751365.1:4179340-4189699 GCA_001698575.1 Mola mola | reverse complement strand
GACCTGTTAATTGCATTGTTGTCAAGGTTTATATTTAGTAGCTTTCAGTCCATCATCTTTGTATGTTCACTGTTTTGGTATGAGTATATTGTGTTTCCTTTAAAGTTTATTATCTTAATTTTAGTTAAGTTGAAGCTATTTTTCGGCCTCTCCCCTTGCTGTATAATATAAAGTTGTGCGTTGTTTTTAAATTATCTGCAAAATGAATTCAAATCCAAAAAAACATCTTGCTGCTGGTTGTTCATATTGGACCAGTTTTGCTCATTGAACCGATACCGATATATGATATGACTGCTTCAGAAAGAAAAAAAACTTTCCACATGTCGGCTGGTCCGAAATGCTGAGTTTTGGAAGGAGGAAAAAGAGGATGACCTCAGGAGGAACAGCATGTCTCACACTAACCTAAACATTTTGATTTACTGATAAACCAACAGCTTCAGTACTAACCCTCACCTCCGCTCTGCTCGCCTTCGCTCCGGCTCCGTCACTTCTCTTTGTGCATTTTTTCACTATTTGAAATGCAACAGCAGTGTGTAACTCAATATCACTATGCAGCCTGTCCATTTTTCAAGATGCTGCAAATTTTATCCACCTACTAAAGAAATGCCTCAAAGCCTGGAAAGTTGGAGCAGAACTCTTTGGAAATGAAAGGGCGTCCGGTTGAGTGTCGTCAGAACGTTTTCAGAAACGAGTGCATTGCGAGACGTTGCGAGTGGTTACCCGTCACAAACCTTCGGTCTGAACAAGCGTAAATGTGACGCAACGTTATGTGATGAGACAAAATAACTTGCTTCCAGGGTGCTCCCGTAGAAGTCCGTGTGTGAGAAACACTGATGGCAGAACCGTTTCCCTGTTGGCTTTTTGTGAACAGCAAAAAAGACTATATCTTGCTATCCTTAACAACAAAAAGTACTTAAAATGAAGGGCATGAGCAATGAGTGAGCCACCTTTAACAACAAGGCCTCAACTTCTTTTGGAGTTTGGCTAACTGGATCTGTTCCACTTGCATTTCTGATAGCATGAAGAGCCCAACAGATATTAAACTAGAAGCATAACTCATCAAAATGCAGCCATGTATGCACCAGTGTGAACATTAGCTCACCCTTCTCGCATGAAGTATGAAGTGAGGCTTCACACAGCGGCTCAAGCCGTCTACATGATACCTCATATTGAGTAAATATCCTTTAATTTCCCCCCCCCCGCCATCACCACCGCGCGTGGTTCATCCACCAGGCAAAAATAACTGTCTTGTATCGATTGTCTTTAATGACACTTCAGTGGGCTGTAAATGATATATCGGGCGGGGAGAGAGAGCGTAGGCCTTGTTGAGCATCTGAGGATCAAATCGCCCCCCGTCAGGGAGCTTGCATTATTGATGCTGCTGTTTACATGATGAGACTCTCTGTCAGCCTGCGAGGCTTCTGAGGGGAGGAGACGCTTCTATCTTTCATTTTGATATATTTATGTAATCTGTCACCTCTCTTTTTCCTCAAGGCTCCATCATGTGTCCCCCACTGCCATTTGGATACATAAAACAGAGTTTTCAAACTTGTCAAAGACCTGTGATTGGACTGCCAATCTTTTTTTTTTGTGGTTGGGATATCATTCTGTCTACTTCTTCTTGGTCTCTTTTTTTTCACTCCCCATCCCCTCCCTGGTATCTTCTCTGCGGGAATCTGTTCTGGATGTCTATATAGTTGAGACACAGATCTGTGAGCCCAGTTTTTGGGGAGGTGCTGTTGTATCTGAGGACTTCATTACCAGGCAGGAATTCTGGCGCCTTTGTCTTTCCCTCTTTCCCCCCCTCTCTCTTTCTTCCTCTCACCGCCACTCAGCAGGGCGCCATTAGCCATTCAGCGCAGACGAGCCTTGAGGAATTGAAAGCGACAGAGCAGAAAAAGAATAGAAAACAGAGCAGGAGACAGGAGTTGAAAGATTTGGGGAGGAGACGCAGAGGAGGGGTCGAGGGCAGGAGCAGGGGATGGAGTGAGGTGTTGAGGCGGGAGCAAACCTGACAAGGCACTGTGGCACACAGGGAGATGGAGGGATTAGGGATTAAGGAAGAAGATGGGGAAACAGAGTAGATTTCCATGGAGATGAAAAGAGAAATCAGAGGAATGACAGGATGCAGGGAAGAGAATCGCAGACGAGATGAGAACGGGATTTGAGCTAGCTGGAAAAGAGCAAAACCGAAGTGTGGCCAAGAATTGACGAAGGAGCTAGAGAGGGATACACAATGCATGCATGGGGGATATACTAATCATAGATTTTTGAATTATGAATGAGATTAATTATATAGGCAGATGTGAATTAATTCACATTTTTATTCGCTCACTTCACCGCAGACACTTTTAAATGGTAATGAATTCTTTTGGCAAAAGCTCAACTCTCTCTCTCTCTCTCTCTCTCTCTCTCTCTGCTTACTTTTCCTGTCTCCTTTGTCCTCTCTCTCATCTTCCCATCAGTTTGGTCCCTGACACAATGAAGCGTCTGTTGAATGTGTGCGGCTTCGTTCCATAGACACAGCTTAGTGCAATAAATCGGACTGTCATATGACTCAATTTCGCCGTGATACTTCTTTCGCACACGCTCACGCGCGCTGCCATCATTAGCCTGCAAGAGTGCTCAGCATAACTTACGAGCCATTCAGATGAGCTGCAGAGATGATTTGCTCTCTTTATGGGGTGTTTTTTTTTTTTTCCTCTGCTATTTTTTTTGTTGCGATTAGCATTTTGCATATCGTGCACTATGAAAAAATGAATGTGTTCTCCCCTCAGGTCCTGGCAACATGGAGGCTGTATCTTTTTGCTGTCAAAGTGCCCACAAAGGTAAATGTTCCTCTGCTCTCAGTGGAATTTTATTGCTCTCGCTTGCCAGCCTTGATCTCACGGCAATAAGCAGGAGATGTGACAAAAAGGTAGCAGGAGAGAAGAGATAATGATGATGCTTTAGAATGATAGGAGTCATGACAACGCTCATGGTGAAGACGATAAGGTGAGGGGTGGCACAAAGTCTCTAGTTTGACATTTTGGGAAAAGTGTTCATTGGCTTTCCAGCAGAGGACTGGATGAGAAGATAATACTGCAGAGAGCAGCTGTTGAGATTTGCATAGTGTTAATTTTAGATTTTGTTATAGCACGGATTTAAAAAAATGTACATAATATTAACTGCTGACCTTTAGAAGTGTTGGGAGGTCGATTTTGTGTGTATATCCCAAACTTTTAAAGCACACCAAAAAAGATCACTCGGGTTTATTTTAACTTGCATCTTATTTGTTTTTGCAGCTTTATCAGTCTTGATTAAAACATTGTACAAACCAGACTAATTATCAGGATGTATAACAGCGCCTGTTTCACTATAACCAAATCCAGGAGGTCAGGAAACATAAAACAATGCACTTAAAACAATCAGTCTAGAGTGTAAATAATTAAACAGTTCATGTACTTAATTTTCTTTGGGTATAGAAGCACATGTGGATTTCAGCTGATCTACATGGGCTGGAGGAGAGCAATAGTCTCTCCATGTCAGCAGAATTCAAGCCAGTTCGATTCTGTGTGTCAAGAATTACTCATTTTGACAATTTCCATCTTCAAATTTGTCCTCTACAAAAGTTTTTTTTGTTACCAGGACGATACACCCTCTTGTAAAAGATGTATTTGACTTTTAGCAACTTTTAATTAAAATGCTACCAGAGCAGTAAGTTAGCATATGGGCAGAAATATACTTGCTTATAACTGTGTTCACATAGGCACAATGGCTTCAACGCATATCCTGCTCATATTTTTGTGCGTTAATGTGCACGCCCTCAGAAGTTTCCCGCTACGCATCAGTTAGGTGTGCCACACACATGACCACTAGGGGCAGCGCAGGGCCAGCACATGAAAATGTTAAATGTAATTCGGGAAAGTAATAAATATGCTTGTCAAAACAGCTGCATGAATGGAAAAAAGCCCGAGGTTACCATGTCTGGGCACCGCAGAAAAAATGATGATGATGACGATGATGTCATCCGTAAGAAGATCCGTTCATTGTTTGCTTCGTGCATGCTGTTCTGCGAGTTTGGTGGGGTGCCCTCTAGCGGTATCATCCAGTAACTCCCAAATGTAGAGACAAACGTGAACAGTTGCTTTCATGCAGATAGATGGTGGTCCACATGAACATTTGCCTGCCTGCTCTTGTTTCTTGCTCCAGCCAACGTCTTTTAAACGTTGTTTAAGATGGGGTAAACTGGGAATTTTGTGCACTACAGTGATGCTTTTTTTTTTTTTTCTGCTGCTTTCAGATCGAGGTCACCTTCAACTTCTTGGAAATCCGAGCAATGAACACCTACCCAGAACACCAGGTGTTACCCCTTTCCTCATCTGCTGCTTTTTCATAGCAATGCAACGTGTCTATTGATGGGCTTTCGTGTTCCTGTACAGGTTGTCATTGATACAGACAAGACCACCTACTCGCTGAGACTGCAAACACAGGACCAGCTGGACCACGTGGTCGGCCACATCAATTACGCTCTCTCCCGAGTCTTCAACAACTCCATTTATGCGTAAGCATCTCCGAGCAGCCTCGCCTCGAGCAAAGAAACTAGTCTCTCAGTTTTTTTGTGTTGTACGCGCCGAGGAGCGAAGGCAAGTTGGCCGACGTTAACAGCTCTCGACAGTGCGTCGGCAAGTAGGCAGCTTCACTTTGGGGCAACTCTCTTCTTCAGCAGCCAAATGCGTTCTTGTAGTTTGCATCCAACCCATTTCTGTGTCACGGTAGACGATATCACCCAACAATCACTCGGATTGAATCAGTCAGCGGACGCTGAGTGGGATGCAACCTAAAGGCATTGTGTTGGCTCTTTTTTTCCTTTGAAATGGGCTTATTTAATGTAAGCAGTGAGTTGCAGGACACGCAGTCACGGATGGAACAGTCAAAATTCTGAAATTGATAAAGAAGGAGGGGCACAAGACCCACTAAAAAGAAGCCTGGATTCAGTTTGATGGGGAGCTGAAGTTTCTGGCTCCATCTTCACGTGAATGTATGTGTTCCCCTCTCTCGTGGGTCGCTTTTATAATTTCTGGCGGTGGATATTTCCCCGGATGGGGCTATCACAGCACACGGCGGCATCTTTCAGATTGGTTCTCTTCCATTACTGCCCCGCCAGATGATTTCTCTCAGCGTGAACATTTGCAGAGAATAAAGGGAGAAGGGAGGCAAGTTGTTGTGGGTTTGATTGTGCCGCTGCGTTATAGCACGTAACGCCCAGAGAATCAAGATAAACTGCAGAGGCGGACACCGATTGTCAAGATAAGGTGGGGGATTAGGGCCGCGGACGTGGTTAGGTGTTGTGTCTGATTTGTTGACAAATGGGATTAAGGGTGCTGTGTGTGTAGAATACAACAGTATATGGTGTAATCCTATCAAAAAGCCAAAGCAGGTACAGCACTGTATTATGTACAAACTCAGTATTTACTCTGTGATCCCAGTATTTCCTCTTTATGCTTACTGGATGCTATTTATTAAAGAAATTTTAAAAAAAAAAGATGAAAATGTGCATCTTTTTATATAACTGCAGCGGCAGCTATAAACAGCGTTCCTGGGGTCCAGTTTTACAGTTACGTGTTATTTATTCACCACCGAAAAAAAGCCATAAGACGTTTCTACATTTACACATGTTTACACTTTCCATCTGAAAAAATAAAGTTTGCTGCAAATGAGCTTATTGCCAATACAAATAATTGAAAATATAATGCAGCTGTGATTTTTTTTGCTGTAGGTCTCAGTTCTGAATCCCCTCTCATACATCTCCAGTACTAAGTACTAACCTGTTGGAGAGTTTTATTTATTCTTTTCTTTCTTTTTGAAGAAGAGTTATAGAAGGGTGTTGGATGGCTACACATCCTTTTACTGGCGTGCTCTCTCTTTTGCATTGAAGTGCCCCACTTGAGCTTGGAGCTTGGCGCCTTGCTAAAGGGCACTTAAGCAATAGCAGCTCAGGGAGGTAAAAGCATAAAATTTACCATCCATTTTTGCTGCTTGGCTGAGTATTAGATCCAAGTTTGTTTCCCTGATTATAACTATCAGTGTCTCATTAGTTTTTGGATTTCTTTAGTAAACTAAATCGACCTGGAAATGAGCTTCTGCGTCCTAATGCAACATCTGAAGTCATCCAGCTGTGGTCTCGCTTAGTATCCGGCCCACAACGTTCTGCTTGGTTAAAAGTCACAAGAAATCCTTAATACCCCCTAAGCATCTAAAGTTATTGAACTATAAATGTGGTTGAGTTATAAGTATAGTATTGGCCTCTAAAAGTAATGTACAATAAAAAGAACATTAGGTTTATATATATATTCATTGTACAGTACTTGAGTAAATTGTATTTTCTCTTGAAGCCAAAAGTTGCACAGTAATGGAAATTTTAAGCTGATATCAAAAATATGATGACTTTTATTAATTTTTTAAATTTAGCTCTTTATTTATTTATAAATAAATTAACCGAACTTTTATAACATTAAGCCCTGCCCCTGCAAGTCCTCAGGATTGTTTTTTTTTATATATATAAAAGAACGTATGCATGTGTTAACAAGGTCCCTCCCTCTTCGTCTTTCAGTCCTCCCATTTGTCGAGCAGAGGGAGACCTGACGGATGGAAGTCACAAGTTTTCACCAAACTCAGAATCGTCGTTAGAGCCCCATAAAACCTGCGGTGAGCTGCTTTCCTGTCCGAATCATGCAAACACACAGCTGATATCAAAAATATGATGACTTTTATTAATTTTTTAAATTTAGCTCTTTATTTATTTATAAATAAATTAACCGAACTTTTATAACATTAAGCCCTGCCCCTGCAAGTCCTCAAGATTGTTTTTTTATATATATATAAAAGAACGTATGCATGTGTTAACAAGGTCCCTCCCTCTTCGTCTTTCAGTCCTCCCATTTGTCGAGCAGAGGGAGACCTGACGGATGGAAGTCACAAGTTTTCACCAAACTCAGAATCGTCGTTAGAGCCCCATAAAACCTGCGGTGAGCTGCTTTCCTGTCCGAATCATGCAAACACACACACGCCTACAGACGCACGGTTCTGTCTGGCAACTCGCTGACTCATCCGTAAGTGGGTCAGGAGACCAAAGATGCTGGCCGCGCCCCCTTTCTGCTGGTAATCCATTTAATCTACGAGAAAAGCTCTTTCATGGTGCGATACTTTCATTTCACCTCAATATTTACTGTCTGTGTCTCACTCTGACATCCTCTTTCACCTTTGGCCCGCACTCGTTCACCTTCTCATTCCTCCTCATGTCCTCTTCCCGTCTTTATTCTATCTTTATCATTTCCCATCTGTTGTGGTCTGATTCAATGTCTTCTCCATCCTCCAGGAGGTTTTTCAGAGACCTACGCAGCTCTTTGTGACTACAACGGAATTGGCTGCAAAGAAGAAGTGCAGTGGGTGAGTCTGTTGTGCTCTTAATATACTCCTCCTGTAGTTTTTGTACAAATGTAAAACTACAGTCATTTAATGCAACTGTCCCACATCGACGTATTTTCTTTTTCACTCATCTTTCCTCTGTCTCTGTGTTGCAGGATGTTGACACCATCTATCACTCTCAGGACAACCGGGAGTTCAATTTACTGGACTTCAGCCACCTTGACAGCAGGTGACATAGTTTAGTGCCACCTTAACTACACCCAGGCTGATAACAGTGCGCCAGCATGCAACCACCACAAAGACACAGTTAATTTGTGTCAAACCTGGGCTGTAGAGTGCAGAAGCAGTGGAAATGAGGATTAAGCGCTGACTTTCAGCATTCATTTTGGAGTTATTACATCTGCATTACGGGGGTAATTTAGGAAAGTATCCAGGCGATTTAACGTAAAGTCTTCACATCTGATATTTGTTCTGTTGTGTCCTCTGAAGGTTATACATCTTTGTGGCTGTATAGTGCCTGACTTTTAGTGAATTGGGAAAAAAAATGAATTGGAGAAAGATTTCTAGTGTTAAACTCTGGGAATATTGGTCTTTTTGCACGGTGAAGGTCAAACTTTTAGTTACCAGGGGGACCTGTTTTGAAGCAACAGTGTTCAAATACCTGGTCCACCGTTCCCACACAGACTCTTTTTTTAGAAACAGAAGTCGGGCTTGATAACCTTTTTATTATGTAAGATCCCCAGCACGGGAAAATAGACTGTACGCTCCTGCTGCAAGGCAAGTAGCAGGGAACCCCACTGTTCTCTATAACACGGTTTCAGATGAAAAGAGCTGTGGGCCCATGAGAGTTGCCTGATCAGAGGTGGCTGAATTATTCTTTGTGACAATGCGCTCTTGCAGTTGCTGGAGTTAAGTGCCTCAGAAAAAATGTGTTGGAAAAAGTGTGCAGCATTTTCAAGACACTTCACCTGCATCTGGCAACTCTTGCATCTCGCGTGATTGATGTCACACTAATTCTGGGGAATTTTTACATTTAGAATGTGCCCAGAGGCTTGAGTGCAGACTTTGCTCTCATGATACAGTTCTGACTCTTCCACTCTGTCAACATGGTGAGGAGAAACTATAACATTTCACAAGAGTAAATTCTTATTATCGCTCATCAGATTTAGAATGATAAAAAACAGAAATGGGCACAAGGCACCGACTGTCCAAAGAGGCAGCAGAAGACACCAACCAATACTGGTGGAACTTGAATTCATTATCCTTGAACAATAATCGATAATTGACTGTCCTCTTTAGCCTTTTCATGCCTTCTCTCTGGCAGTAGCCGTGGCCAGTGGCGCTATGTTCTCAGGATGTCCATCTGTTTGGCCATCCCGTCCTTCTGAGCTTCATACCTCAGGACCATCTTCAGGTTTGGAACCAATGTCCACTTGGACTCGAAGCCGCACTGATTGCACTTCGGTGGTCAGAGGTCGAGGCCACTGTGACCTTACAGACATCCCATGCTTGTGAGCATGATATCTCAAGAATGCTTTGAGAGAGTTTCTTCAAATTTGGCAACAATGTTGATTCAGACCTTTGATTAGATTTTCACTGTCCACTCTGACCTATTAGACTTCTTTTGTTCATGAATTCCTGTGCAGATTATGACAAATTTGCCATTTTGAATCCAAAAGGTCAAACGTAAACTTAACTGTGACATTTACCATTATTCAACACCAGAACAGAAGTGAGAGATCATCTTAGACCTTCTTTGCTGCCGAGTTAAAGATGTGTGCGAGGAATTCATGTTTTAGAATGTGGAGTTTCTTTGCCATAACATCCATATTTAAATCATCCACCTTCAACTCATTTGTTTTGCTGCTATGGAGCTTCAGGTGAATGTTTTCGCACCATTTATTGGAACTCTTAATCTGTGGATTATCTCAATCTGGACACTCAAATTGCACCTTTTTTGGTGCAGTATTTCTAGTAAAGTGATGCACTTCATCCTGACAATCCAGGTCGCTGAGTGCATTTCCTTCGAAACACCGTGTCCGTTGGTAGATGCTGATGTCATGAGATCTGTAAGGAACCATATCAAATGTTGTGTTTTTAACTCCCCTGTGCTGTGGTACAAACCCCAAACTACAAACCACGTATCAATGTCCTAATACCCAACTGCTTTCCAGACCATCACCTGTCAGTCCTCGTTTTGTCTGACGATAGACCCTCCCAAGGTAAAAAGCTGAGCGCTTTAGTCTTACACTCTCTCTGTGGCTCAGTTTTTGTCCCGCGTCTCTGCTCAGTTTTGTTAGAAGATCAGAGAGAGGAGCGATGACACGCTTGTCAGAGTCCAGGGCTTGGAAAGATTCCGCAAATTCTCTTTCTTCTGCCATGTATCTTTCTTTGGGAGGGTGTACGGCTGCTGCCAATCATTAAGATTTGACAGCTGACATGCAAGTGGAGATTTCAAACCACTTTGCTTGTCTTTGCACTGACAAATGTTTTGTCCCCAGGAAAAACCCGGAAGCCTATGAAGTTTCTTTCTAGTCTCCTGTGCAGACAAAAGCAATCCGGACTGTAGAGCCTGCATTCACACTTAAATATGAATTATGGGAGCAGTGGCCTTGCTGTTGCTTGTAAATCAAAAAGCCATTCTTCGACTGCAGCAGCAGCTCATTATCATATTAATGCTCTTATGTTGGGAGCCAAAATTACAGCAGCCGTTGTTTTCCTCCTGCATTTTATATAGCGTGTGATAAAGGGAAAGGCCTCGGCGGGGAAAGCTGCCTGCTCATGCTGTTTTTTAACACATTGTCCCCTCGAACCCTCAATCCAGCACTAAAGACTCTGCTGCTCTTCGAGGAGTTGCAATAGGTCGGAATTCGTAGAAGAAGAATA
Organism: Mola mola; assembly: GCA_001698575.1. NCBI lineage: Eukaryota > Metazoa > Chordata > Actinopteri > Tetraodontiformes > Molidae > Mola > Mola mola. The sequence goes on along the minus strand of KV751365.1, from coordinate 4,179,406 downwards.
TATTTGACCAAAATAAAAAAAATAAATAGGACTTAAACGAAACCCATCCTGTCCCACTGGTTTTCA
>KV751365.1:4151091-4169610 GCA_001698575.1 Mola mola | reverse complement strand
TAGACCAGAACAAAAGATGCAGCGTTAAACTTGTAGAAAAAAACTAGTTTAACCACATTCACCTAAAGCAGGAGAAGCAACCAGGGAGGACAGTTGAAACTGCGCCTGGTTTCCATTGTCGGCTGTTTATTTACACAAACGTGAAAGTGTTTCCTTCGAATGTACTCTGACGGCCATATAGCCGTTATACAGCGAGCTACTCGTGGACACACCAGGGTGGCGCAGGCAGAAGAGAGAGCGAATTGCATTAAGGTAATCTCTCTGGGGGGCGTAACAGAACCTTCAAAATAAAACCCGGAAGCACTAGACATAAACACAAGGAACAGGCAACACAAATAGCTCGACACACAGGTAACATAGAAGTGAATACTAGCAAAGAAAACATCTGAAAAGACTAAAACAGAGAAATGTTAAATAGAATTGAAACTCAAAAGCAACAAGAAATAAGTTTAACAAACTAGAATTCCGAACTAAGCAGGAACAACTGAAAAGTGTGATAGAAACTCAAAATAAGCCATAATAAGCCATAACCATGACAATGGAATGAAAAAAACACATATACTCCAGTTACAGGTAACTTTCCAACTTCCCTTTTGTCATTTCAGTATGACTGAGGTAGATTTGATTTGAATTAAAAAGCTGACAGCTGAGTGGTGTATATGTGCCCGTAAATAATGTCCATGATCCTCCAGTAGTGGACACATGAGGAGTGGGGAAACCACAACAGGTGCCACTTTAAGGGGGAACACATTGTTGGTGCTGACCTTGACTGGTGGGTGTGGGTATGACTTTGCAGGGGCTGAGTATTTTATTGTTGTTGTTGTTGAATATTTATAGATCTCCCCTCCCCCCCACCTTCTGTCCGTCTCTACACCTACACATATGCTGACACGAGCGCGCGCACACACACACACACACACATGCATATGGCACCTTTTTGATGCAAACAGGAGAATGCATCTCGCACCCCTGCTCCCACACACGATCCACGCTGTCACACAGATCGCACGGCGTCTAAAAGTCTCTGCTTTCAGCAGAATCAAGCAGCTGATGGATGGATTGAGGGTGGATTAGACGCCCTGTCCCCTCTTCCCCTCATTTCCCTCCTAATCGCTATAAATTAGGGATGAAGGGCTTAGTGCCTCGCAGGCATCAGAGCAACATGGAGTAACTTGTTCACTCCACACATGCTCCATGATGCCAGAGACCAGGAGAAATACACGATATATGTATATGAATACCAGACTACTGGTGCCTTTTTGTGCTGTTTTTGTGTCTATATTTAATCCTCAGCTTGCACCGCCATGCTGTGCTTTGCATCAGTGTTGCAGGGCGATTTTTAATGAGGGGCTCCATCAGGCCTGTGGGTGGAAATGTGTACTGCTCTGATTTGAGAGACTGGCTTTCAGGGTGCACTTGGATGGAGAAAAAGAGATGGCTGGCTTCCTCCAAAAGCGCGTTTCATACCGCCTGCCATATGGGCTCCGTCATTTTTTCGCTCTCCTCCTCCTCCGTTGTGTAGTTTTATATTCATTAATTGTTGCGACGATCAAGTGTCTCAAAGATGCTCAGAACTTGTTTATCCATACACCATCCTTCTCCTCCCCTCCATCAGGCGTGGTTTCTCTGTCCCAGGCGTTGTGTTCAAGCGACGACTACTCCAATTCCCTGCTGCATCTGGACCTGAGCAAAAACCCCGGCGTTCTGTCCGGAGAGGATGCCACAGTAAGAGATGCGCTCAAACACATGAGTTCACATACATGTTTGCAGATTTCTTCAGAAACTCTGAGTGAATGACGGTAAAAAAAAAACGACAGCTCTATAGTGACCTGAATCAACTTCAGATGCAGAACACGCGGCCGCGTTCCTCAGTGAAATCACTCCAGGATGTTGACTTTCACACACCCCTTCTGGCAAACTGGCGCAGTCGCTTCCTCTTTGCCCCTCTGACAGTTGGAGCACCTGACCAACTGGTTGGAAACACAGTATCTCGTCCGCAGATCGTGCTCGCTCACTGTCCATTCGATTCAGATTTACAGCCGAGCTACATTCTTTCAATTTCTTAATGATTGACTGAAGTGAAGTATAATTCCCAGCTCTCCAGTCACCTCACATGAAGTATTTCTTTGTCTTCAACCTTTTCTATTGACAAGATTTAAAAAAAACATTAAATGAAATTGTTGTAAATCAATAAAACATATTGATTTGACTCATCTTTATAAGCACTGCATGCTTTTATGTCTATTTTGCATCTAATATGGTATATTTTTCACATTCATCCTCTAAATCTCCTCCTTCCCGTGCAGAACTTGTACCTGTTCCTGGCCCAGCCCAACTGCCTGGTCCATTTGGACCTGTCTGGGACGGACTGCACCGTGGACTCGGTTTGTATTCGCCCTCTCTTTATCCACCCATCGCTGTCTGATCTCATCTTTAGAGCAGGATACAGGCTCAAGGAATTGAAAAGCGTGGCGCTCTGAATACGAATCAGCCGCCACACAAAAACAACGTTGGCTCAGGCGACTCACAGGCCTCCTTTAGAGCTCGTCTTCGCATAATGCCTCCAGTGATGGTGACGGCTCTTAGAAGAAACTACAATGGAAACATATAGCTACTTATGAATTATACAGCAGATGCAGTGAGTGAATAGCACACAGGGTTCTTTTGTTTCATGCGTTCACGTGTCTCTGACACTTCAGAGAGATGATTTTGCGTTGCATCTAAATTTAGCATGTCCGCCAGCGTAACAAAAGGGTGTCCCGCCGCCTTAACGGCTACGCTAACGGCTGAAAGGATGACGACGCGCTCTCTCTGAACGAGTTCGGTGACCACTGCCACCGGTGGCACTTCCTCCAGGTTGGCTGTGAGCACACGAGGCTCAGTGGAATGACTCACCGGATGTTACATCAGTGCTCACAGCGTTTCTATAGTTTTTTAGCTTCTGAAACCCTCTGGAGTACATGGATGTCCGTGAAAAGTGCTGGCCTGAGCGGGAGGTCGCATTTGTCCAGCCACTGCTGGATTTAAAGGATGGATACAACGGTCACAAATGTTCAGCTGCTAACGGGTCACAGGTCAGAATCGGTGACACCTCAGCAGGGCAGCTGCTTGCTGACACACAGGGTGGTGCCTGAGCTCGCTGTACCGCCGTGATGCCTCATCGTATTACATCAAGTATCCTGCGTTTGCTGCTGTGCAGGGAAAAGCCAGGCACATCACTATAGTCAATGCTGCTGCTGCTGCTGCGGTAGCGTCTCTGAGTGGTCAACCAACATTAGCTCAGAAGTTCAGTTTTGAGGCACTTGAACTTACATGATTAAGGGATGTACTGATTAGATTTTAGCAGGTCAGAGGTCAAGGTCAGTGTCACCTCATGTGGGCCACGCTTGTGACAGCTGGCTTTGATCGGTAGTCCTTGACCTTTTAGAGGTCAAATCTTGTGAGCACAATATCCCAGGAGTGCATTGAGGGATTTTTGACAAATTTGGCACAAACCTACATTTGGACTCAATGGTGAAGGTCAAAGGTCACTGCGACCTTAAATGTTGTGAGGTCACAGTACGGCACGATTTCTGACCAGTGTGGAAGGAGTGTGAGAAACTTCGTGCTGATTTGCACCTACAGGTTATGTAACTCTGTACTCTTTACTTCTCCCAATAACAGAAGTCCACCCCAACCTAATAGGTTTTTGCCAATAATCAGGTTTGTTTAGCCAAAAACTGAGTTATTCAAGAATTATATGACACTCTTCGCTATCTTTTCCAGTTTTCATATTTTTTCATTAAACTATATATTAATCAGATTCTTAAACATGATGCAGTGGGGAAAAAAAAGGTTTTATTTAAGGTTCACTTGTTCAATGAGGTATAATTAAATCCAGTTCTGACACAGTTAGAAGGCCAGTTTTATCTTTGATCCATTGTTGATTAGTGGACTTCACTAACATTTAATCCTAGAATATTTTGAACTAGGGCTGCCCTCAAAGTCATTTATTAACTTTCAAAGCATCTACTCAGGTTCTCAAGCGAAGAGTCGACTGTCTGCTGTCATATTTTCATCTCCCTGAAGAAAATAAAATATATTCAAACAAAATCAAAGTGATTTATCAAATTGACTGGAGTAATCTCTGATAATGATATTAGAGCCTTGTTGTAGGAGCGGTATAGCTCCTTTTTGGAAGGAGCAAGACAGAATGGGGTTAAAAGTGAGGAAGAGAGAGCGCGAAATGAGCCTCGGCCTGGGATTCATTCACTTATATACAGCCATTAAGAGCAGGTGTGGAGGCGGTTATGGAGAGTGGATGGTCAATGGAGCAGAAAGGAGTCAGCAGCAGCGACAGTGAAAGTACAGTGCAGGTTTCTAGACCAGAGTGAAGCTCCCTGTGAGGGGGGTTTAGATCCAAAGCAAGAATCGTTTCCTCTGCTCCCAGCCCTCCCAGGTCTGTAAGTGGGGGGAAACGGCTGAAACAGATGTGTTGTTATGGTGGTTGTATAAATGTAATGTCTGCAACACTTGCCTCATTAATATTACAGGTCTGTGTGCAGCGACGGCAGCGGAAAATGTTGTGTTTTGAGGGGCCAACAAATTTGGAAGGAAGCAGGACATTTTGTGAGATAAAAACATGAGTATTTGTATAGTTTTTCAATGCATTTTTTGACCACACAAAACTCTTAAGTTATGTTTGTTAGCGTAACCTAATTTCGATCTGCAAATGTGCAGAAATACACTTTAAAGACAGTTTAAAAGTTAAAACAGACATTTTAATCTGGAATTCAAGTAATATATATGTATATTTGAAGAATTAGAGATACTACAGGTGGTGTGTATTGATATAACACTGTCAAGTCTTCACAATGAGTTCTTCTCTAACTTTGCATACCCCCAGTTTTCTTTAAAACTCCACCTGTGTACTACAGGAGCTCTCTCTGTCATTGCTGCTTAACGTCCCGTCCTGTTTTCCTAATTGTCATTGAGAGGTCTGTCCGAGGGAGAACTTGCCTCCTTTAGTGTTGGCCCCTTGGATTGAATTATTAATAAGTTCCTGTTATAATCTGCATTGATGTATTGACAACGGTCGATGAGGAAGTTTGCATGATGAATCACAACGCCGGTTAAAATGGATTTGGCTGATACTTTAACTTCTCACGGGACGATGAGATGCTAACAAACGCACGTATGTTATCTTTATTTCAGGGTAACTTGGGTCACTTATTCTTTCACTTATTCATTCAGTTCATTTTGGCTGTGTTGCTGATTGTTAAAGCACGTGACACACAATGCTTGATTTCTTGCAGAAGTAGGGATGGATTTTATCCCCTTATATAGTGAGAAACTCTATGCAATTGATGCATATTCAATATAACGAATGAAAGAATAGAGTTTTTTTCCCCCTGGTATGGCATCAGCCCGACTTTGATTCACTATTAAACCATTACACTCCTTATTGCCATTTTAGTCCTCCTATCGGGAATTAATAGACTTTATCTGGCAGATGGGCACTTCCCTTAAAGATTGGTAGAAACATTGTTTCTGCTATATTTCATTTCGGCTGCTGTAATTAGGGGGCATTGACTGTAAAATGGACTACAATTAAAAAAAATAAAACAAAATAAATAATAATAATAGTTTCTTTTCAAAATGCTCATATTATTTTTCCCTTATTTTCCATCATTAATAGTTATGGATAGAGTTATAAAAGAGTGAACAAAAGCTTTGGATATCCAAATATTGCAGTGGGAAGTGGAAATTATCGGTATCGGTAATTATTATCTTTTTCTCTAGTGCGACCATGTGTAGTTTTAGCATTTTACAACGGGATTGGATCCATGTCCATGAATATTAGTTCAGGCATAAATGAGCTGGATGGATCATTTTCCCTTCAGCGCGATTTTAAACCTCTCCAGGTCACTCTGTCCAAATCTTCTGTCTGCCATCGAAGTCCTTCAGAACTAATGCCGCTCCCATCAACCAAACACTCTACTTTGTGTTAAACATGAGCATGCTAACATGCTAAACTAGGCTGCTGACCATGATAATGTCGTGAACATGTTAGCATGCTAACGTTGCTATGCCCCGTACATTTAGACATGTACGTCTGACGCAGGTCTGAACCGGCGACTTAACCAGGTTGTAACCCGCCTTTGCCCTTCGTTCAATGCAGTCAGTGCTGAAAAACCTGAAAGCTTTCTTTCCCAATTCAGTGCCAAGAGAAAAGAGAACGAGGACTGATATCACAATGTTAGGCTTACAAGAAAGGGAAACTTACAATTACCATCGGGTGGTAAAATAGACATGTGTCTGTTTATTGTCCCGACAGAGAGTTCAGTCTAGAGAATTCGTGACCCGTCCATGTCCATATTGTCGATGCTGTTTTATAATCTGGTACAGCTGTAACCATATGGCATAAAAAAGGATCACATAAATCCTGATTCTGTTTGTCCTGATTTGGCTGACAGTCACATCTCAATCTGCAGAGTCAGGCTTCTCTGAGTCATTTTATTACTTTTTTAAATGCCATCTCATATATAGGCTCTGGTAAATGAAGGAGAAGCCTCTTTTTTTTATTTTGTTTTCATTTTATTTACTTTTTTTAGTGCCTTCAGTTGCATTTGAGTCGACATTAATCTGCGCTACAACCATTTGCGGAGCATCGGAGAGCCAAAATAATCGTTACACAACACAGTCACACTTGCTGCAGTGAACACGGCTCGGCCTCATTTGTCTCTCTGTTTCCCCGCCAGTTGTTCGGGGCCCTGCTGCGAGGCTGCTGCGCCGACCTCTCCTACCTGAACCTGTCCAAGAACTCCTTCTCTCACAGGTGGGCGTCGCCTTAAGTGTAAATCCCCTGCTGAGAAAGAACACACGTGCACGTGCGCGTTTTCTTTTTCTGACTCAGTCAGACAGCTCCGGAGGATCTCCAGGCTGGTGATGCCGAGCGGGGCGTGCATCATCATTTATTATCTGCTGCAGATTAGTTTTTAGCCCCGGACCTCACTGGCAGAATTACTGTGCATGCTCGGTTTGCCCCCCTCCCCCATTTGTGCTGGCTCGTTGAATACTGTGTGTGTGTGTTGTGTGTGTGTGTGTGTGTGTATTCAGAATGTGTGTATATATATATATATAGTATATTTATTTTTTACACATGTCTCTGCTTGATAACAAGTTTCCCCATCTGTCAAGCACTTGCTAGTCCTCCCCGACACGTTACAGTGTGTGTGTGAGTGTGTGTGCACGTGCCCTGTGTTTGCATCACTTGCAGGCAGAATCAACTCTCACTCACATCATGCCGCGTCCCCCAGGAGCTCTTCTGCTCAGCATATTACATTACCCAATCACAGAGAGGGAAGTTTGTGAAAAATGAGACTAATTTTAGATGGGAATTATTCTCCCAATCCCCAGGCTGCGCTTTATCTCCCCTGCATGGTTTGTTTCTTTCTAACTGCTGTGTCTCTCACTCCATCCCGCATGTTTCTTCACCTCTTTTGTCTCTACTTGATTGATAGAAATACGTATTCACGATGGAGCTTTTAAATGCACAATTGTCCAGATTTCTAGTGCTCCGTCCACGTCCTCTGTCTAGTTTTTATCCTTCCCTTTCAACGGCTGTTTTCCTCTCTTATCCCCCTTTTACGACCTCCCTCGCTGCATCATCCTCCTTACTTCCTCTGCTTTTCCTCCTCACATCCTCCCTCCCTCCATTCACCCCACCTCCCGCTGGTCATGGCTCCTCTGATATTAAATGCCTTGCTCGGCGCTGGCGGTCAGAGGGCTGCGGCGATGCGGTGACAACGACGAGCCCACGAAGCTGAACGGAGCTGATAAGAACCCGCCCGGCTGCCGTTCATGAATATGGAACCAGCCGGCTCAGACGCCTCCTTCACCCATCTGACACTCGCCACAGATGCGGCCCGTGTAGATGCTGTTGTATGTGTACAGGCATGTGCACGTGTGCTGACAAGCTGCTGATACACACACTCTTTGAACTAGGGCTGACAAGCTGCTGACACGGTGCCTGCTCATGTGACAGAAGCCATGCTGTACCCGGCTGCATGCTAACCATTACAAATGGGTCAAAGAAGAGCTGCTGTTCCATGCACTGGGAGGGGGGGGCTGCGGCTGCCCTGTAATCCCTCACTACTATCCTAATGTTTTTTTTTTCCTTCCACCATTACTCACTGCCTTACGCCTTTTCCATTTTTTACCCCTCATAACTTGATTTTCTCCGACTCTTGGCCTTTATCACACACTTTCTTTTATTGCTTCCCTCTCGCTACATGCATTTTTATCTCTATAACCTGTTTAACACGGTTTTCATCCCCGTAGGTTTGAGCGTCAGTGCATTATGAAAAAATGTGACCCGGTCAGCCGCTAATCACTGGGAAAAGTTCATAAACCCCAGTTCAAAAAAGCACTTTTTGGACGAGTGCATGCTCGAAATGAGCTCCTACCGAGTTGTCAAGGCTAAGATCAAATTATGATGGTCTTGTTTTGTTCAAGCAAAACAATCAGGGTAGAGCGCCGGGTCACGTGCACACGGGCAATAAGGGCTCATACTCAGAGCTCAATATGCACAAGAGAATTCGGCGGAGCGGAAGAAGGAATTGGAGGCTTCTAGTGATAATTCATTATGTTCTCAGCCAGGCAAATTACTGCTCATAAAACCTATCGAACAGCTGCGGCCAGAAAGAAGAGTAGAGCAGCCTCACAGGTCAGACATACTTCTAAAGTTTGGAGATATGCTGCTTTAGGCTGAATTTGCATTGCTAAAATAGTGAAAGTTCGGTCACATTGATATTTTTCTAATACGCGAGGATGTGGGAAACAAAGACGAGAACGAAGCTGGAGCCAAAATATCGTGGATGAGTCATCTCTGTGCAGTAGATTCCAATCAGGGTTTCGCCCTGTTTTCAACAGCTAATTAAAACCAAACTGATGAGAAAAACACTTGAGCATACATAAGAAAGCTTAGAACTTATGATCCTTATTGACATGAGTGATTCTGTGACTACTTTTTACTTCCAGGTTGACACTTAAACTTTTCTAACTTGCTAATTAGCAAATGTTCAGAGGCTAAATCAAGATGGTGCATTAAATCATGTTTCTGCGTTGTCATTTTGAGAATTTTGAGACAGCATTTAACCGTTATATCTGGCCTCAGAAGTTGCATGGTTTTATTTTGAAAGGACCTGAGGCACATATGCTGTTCACTGATTCTGTATGAAAACAAAACGAGCACAGTGTTGCCTGCTGGTTGCATATCTCACTGTAGAAAACACAGCTGATAGCTGATAGCATTAATAACCTGGTTTAATGTTTTTGGACTGATCTCTCATTAACAACACACTTTGCACCTGTGCTTTTCCTGCCACGACCAGACAAAATCTCTGCCAAATGTAAGATTCTCATGCTAACCATGCTATTCCAGGTGCGTCATCGCGGAAACGGCTATTATTTATCACGATGAGGGTGCAATAAAGGAGACAAATATCAGGGCTGTTTTTCCCAGATGCATATTAGGACCCGACCGATGTATTGATAGGCCTATATTAGCCTATCACTGATAAAGCACACGTCGCAGAAACAGATGGGCTGATTTGTGTTATAGTTTACTCTTTCAGTGCACGGCTGTCATTGACGTCAGTAAGTGTTAATTGTTCTGTAATCTGTAAAATATTCTGCCCTTCGTTGCATATCTTTGTTACAAAGATCAGTCCCACGGACGGCGAGGACGTCTGTGTTGTGACTCTCACATGTACTCTGTCCTTCATCTGATGACGGGATAATAATATGCCAAGCAGATGGCTGGGACACTGCTACCTTTTTAACCAGGGGCAATAATTAATGCCAAATTCACCTTTTCACACCGTCTGGTTGATATAAGCCTGACCTTAATGTCACAGCCGGCATCTGTCTGCTTTAACCTTCCGTCTCTGTCTGGCTCACCTCGTGCCATTTATCGCTTGTCACTTTCTATTAGCATTTGAACACCTTCTGTCATCCTCTGTCTTGTCTCGATCGGGCTCTTATCTGTTCTCCTCTTTCTCTCTCCTCTCTCTCTCTCTCTCCCTGTCCATTGTTAAAGCTCACCCTCTGTCCTGCGCATTCCTTCACACTCTAAAACCTGCCTTTTCTTTTCTCCGCTGCAGGAAGGCAAGAGATTCTCTCCCCACTTTCCGCCAGTTCTTCAGCTCGGCGTTCAGCCTGACCCACGTCAGCCTGGCCTCCATGAAAGTCCCACCCGATTCGCTGAGGTGAGTCATAATGGGGATGTATTGTATTTCTGTGTGTAATTTCACACAGAAAGCAAATAAAAAAATCAGTCTGCCAAAAAAGAAGCACATCGGTGCAAATTTTCAAAAAATTAAAACTCGGTTCTTTGTTTAAAAGCCCACGTAAGTGTTGCATGGAGGTGCCATAAAGGGACCAAACATATAAAGCTGATCATTGGACATATGAACACATACAGAGTAAATGGGGAAATGTCTCTTTTATCAGGATAAGTTATGTTTCCAATTGGTAAGATGGTCATGAATTATATAATAGAATATTCCGGAGAACATGTTTTAAATGTGTGAGGTTTGCAGGGTTAAAAAGAGCACTAACACTGACTGATGCTCTGTATCAGCATGGGAAACACGGCATCGCATCCGTGCATCCCTGTTGATGGGAAACCAGTATATTTATTCAATAATATCCCTGATCGTATGCTTGTATTCACTACACAAATTGTATTTATTTACTTTGGTTTAATATTCCCCAATACAACCATAAAAATTCCACTCTGGTCTCAGTGCTACTAAACACCCAGTTCTGTTTAAAAAAAACACAGCTCATCATGAATCAGAAACGAGGAAACATGGATGGAGTCATTTTTCTGTGCAATACATTTTTTCTTCAAAAACATTCTATTGCCTGTTTCAGTTCAGAAAAAGGTATCAGAAAAAGCTGCTTCAGTGTGGAAACTGAATTCAAACCCTACAGATTTATAACAACATTATGCTTAAAACAATAGCTCACAGATGTGACTCCTATACTTTAGTTTTATCTCTCCAGCTATTTCAGTGTGCACCCCATCAGTCCTGCTGACAGTGTTTCAGTCGCACCTGACGCTGTGGTCGACTCCTGATGCTGTCAGGTGATTAATTTAAAGTCTTTACAGACGGCCTCTCATGGGAAAATTCACATTTTTGACTTTGTTAATATGTCCATGCAATGGTTTTTCATAAACTACGACACAAATTATGACTGAAATGAGCGGTCGTTGTCATGGCTGAGTATTTCTGCTGTCATTCAGCAACCCACCAATAACAAGGACCAATTTTGATGACTTGTTAAACATTGTAGACGATGCATCAGCCTGTAGGTGACCTCCTTTGTCCTGGGAATCCGTGTCTGGCTGTATCACCCCAACGTTATAGTAGACTAGTTTAAAAGGCAGAAGATGACAGAGCGGGTAAGCTCCGGCTCGCTCCAGCTGTAGGCGAGGGGCGGGGCAGTGAGCGAAGACAGGGCGGGACTAATGTAGCACATTCATTTTATTTTTCATGAAAAAAAATGTCAAAATATGTAATTTAAAATATGCACAACAGAAATAATTTTTTTTTTTTTTCAATGGCTGGAGCGGGACTATAAATGTTTTTTCAACCTTTGAGGTAAAGGAGACGCTGAAAAAAAGGAATGATGTGCATTTTCTCCAGTGCTCTCTCACCTGTACTCCTTCATGCAAAGCTGACACGCAGTGGCCTTAAAGAGGACAGCGGTCTTTTCCAAAATGGCGTGCACCTGAAGGGGGCGTCATTCTCAGACAGACACTTGGTGAGATTTATTTGTCAAGGTTCACATTAGGTTTTCCTCTGCAGCGGAACCACTTTCTCTTATTTCAGCAAACTGATCTTCAGTCATAGGACACAGATGTGTTAAAGGCCTCGTACTGGCTGGCTTCCACCCAGCTGACGTGTCTTTGGAGATCAGAGAACGGCATAGCAAAGAGCATGTTTTCCTTTCAGGGACAAGTGAATTGTCCCTTTAACGTAATGTTCTCTCTGTTCTGTGTGCATGCTCCCGTTAGCTTCTCATAGCCCATAAAATACAATCGACAGCAGAGTAAAAGGAGCAAACTGCCAACAGTTGAGATGTCCTGCCCGTTGACGGAGCCGATCTTCCACCTCCCGTCATTACGTCGGCACGATGCAGAACTCTTAAATTTGTGCTCGGTACACGGCGGCAACCTCCAGCAGAGTCTTGGTGTGCAAATGCACTTTTCTTTCAGCGCCTGGCGGTGCTTGTGTGTGTGTGTGTGTGTGTGTGTGTGTGTGCGTGCGTGCGTGCGTGCGTGCGAGCAACTATTGGCTACTTCTCCCGGATGAACATTGGAAGTTGATTCCTGGTGGGCTCTTGGTAAGCTCGAAATGTTCCTTCTAAGCTACTTTTCTTTAAAGCCTTTAGGATGACTCTAAAACCTTTTAGGTGTGCAGGATGGAGTTTGGAGAGGGACCCTAATCAGGTTGGTACAAAGAGGAAAAGACCCAGAGGAATTGGATTTATGTGGGACTGCGCTTTTCTTCTTTTCACCGTTTAACTTTCACTGTACCATTATCAGTTAATTGTTCTCTGTCTCTTCCCTGTTTCATGTCGTCCACCCGTCACTCTGGTCACTTCTCTCATTTATTATCTGCTTTTACACAGATGTTCACCATCCCTCCCTGTCTTTCCTGTGTATTTCCTTCAGGGCTCTGTTCCTGGGTCTGTCCAATAACCCTCATATCACTGACTTACACCTGGACATCAGCAGCTGTGAGGTACGTGGACACACTCATCTTCCTCCTGGATTAACGCTCATGGCTATCCCATCATCCTCTCTGTCTTCCTCCAACAGCTGAGGTCAGCAGGAGCCGGGGTGATTCAGGAGCTGTTTCCTCGAGTCTCGTGCGTGGGGACTTTAGACATCTCAGATAATGGTGAGAGATCTGCGGGCACACAGATTAGGACGTGTTTCATATTTAGCATCGGGGTTATCTCGCAGAAGAGTTCAGGAGAACGCCTCGGGTGCCCGTCGAAGGTGTGCAGTTTGAAGAGGTGGCCATGTAGGAGGCAGCGGTTGCTAAAACTGAGCTGGGCCCTCCCTTTTTTTTTTTTGTTTTTCTTCCCCTGCTTGAATACACCATGTCTGAAGTCTTCTTTTAAATCAAAGGGAGTACATTTCTCAGTCTTTAGACATATTTTTAAGAAATGTTTTGTTTTGTTTCGTTTTCTGCCGCTTATCCGGTTCCCGGTTGCGGGGGCAACAGTTTGAGAATGAATTTGTGAAATGTTTTTTGCTCACAGATTACGAGTGGAGAAAAATTTTTTTCTAAATCAGCAAGACAATTTTACATGACATGTGTTAATTCATAAAATTACCTTAATATATGGTCAGACATTAAGGATTTATGATGTTTCGAAACACTTATGACTAACACAGCAGCAAGTATGCCCTCCTCCTGAGTCGATGGTCGATAGTTTTGACTATCCCGGCAAACACAGCGATGGAAGCGGGCAGGCAAATTGTTTCAGATATAAGTGACTGAACATTGCAAACCTAAAAATGAGTTTACCAACTCACATTGTAGGACTCATCATTGACATCTAAAGAGAGTTCCAGCGTTGTTCTGCGCTCCTGAAGCTTCAGCGTCCACGACCTGGCAACCTGCATGAGAACGCTCTCCTCTGTTTTGAATTTTGTCCGCAGTACCTATTTTAAACACTGGATTTCAGCATTACATATTGCGCCTTTAAAATTGGCACTGTTTTTCTGAATTAAGAAGAGAATTTTTGATGGAAGAAAAAATAAAATAAATCAGCTATGTTTTTCTAAATGAGTGAGAACATTTTTCATGAAAAAAAAATGTCTTTTTCTCCATTAGTGAGATAATTTTTCATTTAAAAAAAAAATGGCTGTTTTTCTGAAATAAGAGACTTTTCCATGACAAAAACAAAACAAAAGCTGTTTTTCTGAATAAATTACATCCTTCAAAACAAGAGAAGCTTCCCTTTTTTTCTTAAGAGCTTGATTTAATGAAAGCAAACATGTCCCAATTGTTCGGCTAAATCCACTTTCCTTTACTTTGTGTAGAGTTTGAGACATTGGCAGATATAGACGGCATTGGGATCAGACTGTCTACTTTGCGCAGGCACATCAGGACTTTGGATAGACGGAAAGCACATTCAGATCTGCTGGATGTCGCAATGTTTCTACAGGATCAGTTGGATTATTCAGAAAAACGGAGCCAATTTTTAATTTCTTCATGATAATTTACCTTGTTAATTCAGAAAAGCAGATGTTTTGGGACATTTTTTCTCTCAAAGAAATACAGTACACTTCCGTACAAAACAACAAGAATTAGCCAAAGACATTACATGTCGTATATCACGGAATTGATCTTTTCTCGAAAATCCTACTACAGTTACATTTTTCTCTACAATTCAAATTCTATTCAGAAAATCCTGAAATATGCTTTCTTTGCATTTTATCTTTATTTGATGATAACAGTTACAGCTCTGTTGTCCAAGATGAGCTTGATAAGCTAAATAGATCTTTGACAGTAACAACTAAGATGAAATGGACATTTAGTTTTCACTCGGGAGGCGAGACTGCACTAAAACATTAATGTGGCCTAATGGACATTCAAAATGCTGATACCCCCTCCCCCGTTCAAGTCTGTCTAAATATGAGCAGTGAAGACTGAATGTCAGTCAGCCTTTTCCTGCCCTGTCCACACTGTGGTCGAGGAGCAGGAGAGATGGGCTTCAGGATTAACCTTCACTTTCAGCAGCAGTGGTGAAACGGCACTGCGTACTGTTAATGTTTTATTCTTTGTTCATTAAGAAATACTGAAATGGTAAAATGCATTTTGGGGTCAGTTTGTTCTCAACTAATAGGAAAACCACAACATCCAGGCCTGGTTAGATTTGTCTGAGACGACACTGCTTATTAATGAAGCTCGGAACACCTCGCGCAGCAATAAGGAACCTGCTGGGAGAGCAAACTCCCCCCTTAATAAACCTAAAAGAACATTAAAGCTTTGTTAAATCAACAATACCATAAGGTAATCAGTAAAGGAGGAAGTTGGGGGTGGTGGAAGGAGCCTGGGTGAGCCCACAGTATTTACAGAACATCAGCTGTGACCAAAGTGGCTGCGGTGAATCTGAATGTGCACTGTTGTTTGAAAGTTACAAACGAGTGCAGCTCATCGTCTAAACAGTGTAAGTGATGAACCATTTAAATTAAACACTTAGATCACTGCGTCAGTTCTTCAGCGGCCATTAAGCCATTTTGGTTTATTAGAACTAGTGGCATTAAAAAGCGGAAAGATTAATATGCACTTGAAAATCCCCCCCGCCTCCCAGTAGGGTTTTTATCGCAGGAATAAACTCATGTCTCATTAGAGGTGTACAATCTTCACACAATCAGCTATTTTTTGCCCTCCAGATGAGGTCTTTTACTGTTTGTTGCTGAAAAGCCTTGCCATGGTAACCACTTCCTCTCAGCAGCATCCTCCATCCTTGAGCTTCGGAGAACGCGGGTAATGGGGAAAATAAGTTAAGTTAAAACTAAAAAGTTAAAATGTGAAGAACAAGTATCTCCAAACTGAGACTGAAACTGTTTTTGTTTTTTATCTTACAAACTAAACCCAAAATAGTCTGATTAGGGACGTTTAGGACCAGAAATGGAAACTTTACAAAGTCATCAGTGTCAACTTAATATTTTTAAACGGACTCGGGTTAATAATGTTTTTGTTTTTGTGATGTCTGGTTATTTATGAGCCTGTTGGTTAACTGTTGATACCAGCTGTTCTACATTTTCACACAGCACATTACCCTAATCTGAGGGTTTTCTTCAGTAGGTGAACAGTCATTTCAGTCATTTAGATGCCCATACTGACAGCTGCTGGGGATGAATGTGGAGTTTCTCATTGGACAGCGACAATATGTATAAATATATATATAATTTTTTTGTTTAAACTTGAACACTTTTAATGTTTCTTGCTTGTTCTCTCACACAGATGTACAGTAAGTTAACGTGCTCTAAGTGTGTGCGTGTGCGTGTGTGTGTGTGTGTGTGTGTGTGTTGGGTTGTGTGCAGGTTTGGATGCCGACCTGCTGGCTGTCATCCCAGCGCTCTCCAGGCACCCCTCCCTCAAACACCTGATGCTGGGAAAGAACTTCAACATCAAGGGCAGGTACGGACCACGCAGGGAAATCGGCAGTGCAGATGGCGGCGACGACGACGATGATGATGAATGTTTTTCCTCCTCTCTCCGCCTCCGCAGGGTGCTGGATGAAATTCTGCAGAAACTGGTTCATTTGGTGCAAGAGGAAGATTGTGTGAGTTGAATTATGTAACATATTGTGACACAAACCCCCACACACACACACACACACACACACACACACACTTGCAAACAAATCCTCTGTGGTGTTGTGCACAGATGTTCGCCTACACGTGGCTCACAGATTTGCAGCCACACGCACGCGCCCTGCGCGCACTCGTCGCTATTTAAATTCTTGCGTCCTCGTTTGTGTGCTTTTAAGTGGGGTCTCCCACCTGCCAGGGACGCGAGGTGCAAACAAGCGCGCAGCAGTGTTCTCTTGGGGCGCGACGAATGATTCATTTGGTCTCAGTTTATTTGCGAGGCTCCTGGGGAGATCTCTGCTCTGAAAGTCCAGCATGACAAGTAGCTTAGTCAATTATTTAGCACCGTTGATGGTGAGAGCTCACAACTGTGCTCTGACTCCACCAGCGCAGGCACAGACGGGTGTAAATATGCAGAGTCAAAGTAAGTGCACCAAGTTCGTCCCAGATTAGCCCGTTCCTCAACGCACCCAGCAAGCCACGCAACACCGACAGCAGTATGTGTTTGTGTGTGCGCCTTTCACAGCTTTGGTCCCCAATGCTAACATTTCAGTAGACGAGTCGCAGAAAGCTGCAAGCTGTGATCAGAGTGAGACAACGAAAGCAAACAAGGAGATATTTAGCTTAGCAGAAAGACAGGAAGCAGAAGAGAACTGCTGGCCTAGCTCAGGCTAAATATGATCAAATTCACCAACTGGCATTCTGTGTAAAACCTGCGTGCTGAATTTTTTTTTCCCATTAATTCCACTCTTCATACTGTATTAACCTGCGCTAACCAGCTGCTGACCCCAGCTTCATATGTAGCTTGGTGATATAACATTTAATACTTGTCTAGAAAGCAAATATAACGGGTTGTTTTTTTTTTTTGTAATATTAGAGACTGCCTGCAATGAAAACCCTAATTTTCCACCTCGTTAATGTGTCCATATGGTTTGTTCTGCAATCCACTAATGACAGTCTCTAAAAAACTGATTCTGACAGTCTGAGTCTTCTACTTACAAAATCACAGGAGCCAATCCTGATGACTTGCAGGGGCAAGGCTTAACGTAGTAGTAAAAACTAAACGCATCATTCATGCATAAACTTGTAGGCGACCTTGTACAAGTGGCTCCTCCTCTTCCTGGGAATCCGTGTCTGATTCACACATGTTTATCTAAATAACTCCAATGTCAGAACTTGCCAGACTGCAGCCTATAGTAGACTACTTTAAAAGATGACAGAGCAGGTAAGCTCTGGCTTGTTCCAGAGGCAGTGAAGAAGGGGGCGGAGCTAAAGAAGCACAATCCTAGATTCTCACAACCCAGATAAGGTGTAGAATGTCATCAGAACCATCCTAAGGCCACAGCATTTTCATGGAAATATGTAATTTGACGAAACAGAAAACAAGTTTTTAGGGGTTTAACCGCTGACTGGAGCAAATTGACTTCAATAACTAGTGTGTAGAATTTAAGAATATCTGTGTGCAAACATTTAATGTAATCTTCAGAACTGTGTTAACATCAGTGTGTTTATGTCATGTTAGACTAACAAATTCAAAGTTATGGGAGCAGGTCCCTCTTCCATGGAGAGCGCCATCTCACACCACCATGTTACTATGGTAACCGAGAACAGACAAGAAGCCTTTGTGTTCGTATACAGTCATGGCATTGAAATACAACCGATGAAAAGACTCACACCACTAAAAAGTGACAAAGACGGAGTACAAGGAGTTAGCTAGGCCGTGCTCCGTTGCATGCATTCTACTGCCTCACCACTAGATGCCGCTAACACACACTGGTCCTTTTGTCCTTGGTGGGAGGGAGGACAGCAACTGTTTCCAGGTGACGTTAACAACGTATGTTGATGGGAGGAGACTGTAAAATGACTTATCGATGAATGAGTTATTTAATGTCCGTGTTTGGTTCTTTACTAGATCGTCACTGAATCAGTTTTGTTTTTTCAGCTTTTTGGTTAAATCCCACCTTGCATGACTCATTTCTCACATATGATAATTTCTCAGTTGTAGTTTGTTCCCCTGAAAGTAAACACTTTTCACAACAGTTTAGAATAAATAATTCTACTGATATTGAATGCTGCTTTCAATGTTCTTCTGATAAAATTAAGTGGACCAAAAAAATAAAGTAAAAGGA
>KV751365.1:4128696-4151054 GCA_001698575.1 Mola mola | reverse complement strand
CATTGTAAATCTTTTTTTTTTTTTTAATTTCAACATTGAACTTAATATCCCATCTTATTTTAAGGTTTGATGATAAAAACAAATAGCTGAAAATGAATAAGCGCATATCTACGATTTTTTTTTTTTTTTCCCCCCTACTTTAAAGGCCGTGTCTCCTCCCTTCCCTTAAACACATCATCTCATTACATTTATTGCAGTCATTAAAGTTATTATTTTCCAGTTCTCCTCCATCTGCCGCCCTCTCCTTGTGCCTCCTCCAGGCCCTGCAGTCCCTTTCCCTGGCCGACTCGAGGCTTCGCCAGCGGGGCACGGTGCTGGTTAACGCTCTGGGCTCCAACGCCTGCCTCCGGAAGGTGGACCTCAGCGGCAACCTCCTGGACGACCCCGGGGCCAAGATGCTCAGCAAAGCCCTGCAGATCAACACTACGCTGAGGTGTGTGCGCGTATGGTTTTTAAATTGGCACAGGAGGAGGAGGAGGAGGAGTACTCCTTGCAGATCAGAGCACTCCATCACAGGGGAGGGAAGGCGGAGAAAGATGAGAAACAATAGCGGTGTTATAGGACAGATGAAAGAATAGGGTCAGGGGGAAAATTAATATGTTTGGTACAGTTTGAAGAGAGGATAGAGCGAGGTTGCTGACAGGCAGAACAGAGAGTTCAAAGTGAACCATGTAGGAGATAAGAAGGTAAGACTGAGGCGTTTGGGATGATTGCGAGGAGAATCGGTGGAGAAAGGGAAGGGAGGGAGAAAAGCCTCAGGCATGCCATGTAAGAGAAGAGAAATGAGTGTTTGATGATGTGTGTGTGTGTTGAGAGGTCTGTTGTAGGTGGAGGAATGAAAGGAGGAGACAAAAACTGGGGGGGATGGAAGTGAGACAAGGCGTGGGACACAGTTATTAGGATGGAGAAATGGTTGGATGTGTCAAAGAGTGGGAGACACTTATGAAGGTAGTGGAGAGAAAGATTACCTGAGCTGAGAGATTTGGGTTTAGCTGACTGAATTTGTAGGACAGAGCGAGTACGGCGGCGGAACAAGAGGTTGAGGAGGACGATGGATGGATGGCGGAGCCTGGAAAGGATATATTTAAAAGAACTGGATTTTGGAGTGTAGGTGGAATGAGAGCTCATTAGTTTTGTCAGTTGTTCAGTAATGTTTTGATGCATAGGGGAAAAAGCCCTGACAAATGTCTTGTTAAAAGAGAATTCTGATATTTTTCAACCTGAGCCCTATTTCCCGGTATTTTAAGGTGCATTTACACTAGTCCATACGTACCATGTCCAAGCACATTTGACCCTCGACCCCCAGTTTGTTTGACTAGTGTCAGCACTCCGTGCACGGTGCACTTCTGTGGCCCTGGCACATTTGGAAGAGGTGTCCTTCGGCATGGTGCGGTTGCTCATGCCACGAGCAAGAGCTCGGGTATGAGATGTGGATGTTAGGCGTAATTAATGCGAACATTCCTCTCGACAATCGCTGCCTTGCGACTGCATCTGAACAAAAAGACCCCAAATAAGCCACAAATCCAGTGAAGTTGCAGTCATGTTTTCTCAAGGTGCTCTGGCCCAGATGGGCTCGGACCAATGTGAGTGCAGCCCAGCAGGGGCCTCCAGAGGGGGGACAATGCGGTGCGAAGCAACTGGGCCAAACGTGAGTGAACCCTTAGACTCTGTCACAGAATAAATGTTAAAGAGACAAAGTCGTGTCTGATTATTTAACAGATTACCACACCATGGATTAAAAACGTTGGAATAAACCTACACAAATTTGTTTGCCTTTCCAAAACCTCAGAAAACTTCAGAAAATAGTGTCCCCTCAGTAACTGACTGTCTAGGACCGTGTCAGGGTGCAAAGTCAGCGGCAATCGTGTTATACGGTACTTTATGCAGTATTTTTTTTAGTTATGAGTCAAAAACACTCGAGTGTTTCACTGTAAGCCACCAGATACTTTCAGTAATATTCTGAGTGTTGTCAGTGGAGAAATAAAGCAATTTATCTCTGATGTTTTGACTTACCCAACGCCAATGTTTTGTATCCTTGTTGAGCTAAACAGTCTTCGCAACCAACCTCCATGCTGGAGTAATTTTCAAAATAAAAGACTTGGAAATGGGGCTTAGGTTAAAAGCACTGGAGTTCTCCTTTCATCATTCTGCGATGTTGTTTGTGTGGCTACATGGTCAGAAAAGTGTCGTAACAACGATTCTTTGGCCCGTACGTTTGCGTGTCGTGTTGGGAGCTTTTCAAAAGCGACTGACGTTCTTCCTGTTTCTCTTTGTGCCCGTTATCCCTTATTTCCTGCTCTCAGGAGTGTCACGTGGGATCGCAACAACACCACAGTGTTGGGCTTTCAAGATGTGGCGAGAGCGCTGGAACAGTTAAGATGCATCACATCACACACACACATACACACACACACACACACACACACACACACACACACACAAACAGAATACACATATAAAATGGATCAGTCACACACACGCGAGCGCATCCAAATGAAAAGCTGATAACATCTGTGCACAGAGTTTACTGTTACACAGTGTTTCATCAGTCCTCTGACGTACACACCAGTCAAACTTTTTGACTTGTGTGTACGTTTTTTTCTCAGTGTGTGCGGGTGTTAAGTTTTGTGCATCTGTGCTGCGTGGGTGCATGTGCATGTTTGGGAATTGGAGACAACAGTTAAAAGTGCTTTGGGTGTTTTCCTGTTTTTTCTTGTCGGTATCACAATTCTTCCACTTCATTATCGCGAGGGTAACGTTATCGTTCTTTCTAACTTCTCCCACCGCCTGATAGCAACTTCACCCTTCAGTACATGCCCCTCCCCCTAAGTGACGTCACTCAGGCGTACCGGAGCGCCCCGGAGAAGACGGAGCAGGCGCTGGCCAAGGTGAGAGGAGCTCTGTTTCTCTGGCTCGTGGTGTCTGAAGCTGCTGCATTGTGTTAGGTGGATGCAGATAATGAATACTGGCATTACCTGACAATTCATTTTTGAGCGATGCTACAAGTGGGATGAAAGTATTTCATGAGCATGTTCATTAGAGCTGATGATCTCTTTATTGCAGTTGTGGAGATGCTGCAGGTGGTGTAGCAATTTTGACAATTACTTTTCGGGACTAATTCACGCTTTCTGGCTGTAATGTCTAATAAAGTCAAACTGTCATATTTCATTGTGGTTCAGTTTATGTCATAATTTGTGCTAGTCAAGTATTTCAGACACTTTTATATTGAGGGATTGAAATACCAAATGTCATACCTGTAACCTCTCACTTTTCAAATATATTGTATTTGCTGGTATGTGGTATTAAATTGAATATCTGTGCATTTTCAACTGTAAGCAGAAAATGTAAGCCTCCTCTGAGGAATTTTAATTATTGGTAGATTGAGTACCAGCAAAGTTAGGATATTTTTTTGGGTGCGTTTTTTGGTTTTTGCTTTTTTTTTTTTTTTTTTTTGTCTGTTAGCAAGTTTTCAACAAAAACTACTTTACGGATTTCGCTGGAATTTTTAGCAAAGGTGGCCCCTCACCCATCCTACCACTGATCAGATTTTGGTGGCAAACGATCAAAGGTCAAGAAGCATGTTTTTGGGCCATACCTCCACAAAGAGGTGAAATAAAGCGGTCCAACTGGTGTCATTTTGTAGCTGAGAGCACTGGCTAATAACGAATAACTTCAGTTCAAGGTCACTGACAGGTCAGAAAACACATTTTTCATGGCCATTTCTCCCAAATTTATTGACATTAAGAGGACAAACTGGTGTCATTTAACAATGGTTACAGAGGATTAACTTTGGGCTGTCTATGTCAAAGGTCAAACTTTTTTTGGACATACACAGGTGTAAATAATCCCAAGGTCTCTCACATGTCCAGAACCAGCTGGCTCTGCGGTTCGTGTGCCCCTTGTCAGGTGGTGCCAACATGTGACCTTTTTGGCACCAAATGACCTTGACCTAAAAATCACACTTGTATGAATGTCCAAAACGAACACTGACACCACAATCTGATAAAAAGCTGAAATATATTAGCTCACAGCTTTCGTCGTAGTTTATGGCTGAGTGTATTCTTTCTATTTGATAATGAAAATAATAATTTGTTCACTTCCTGCTTGTGTAAAAGGCTTTGACAGCGGGAGGCTGCAGATTTTGGAGGTTGTCTTTAAGTATGGAACTGCAGGGGTGTTAAGACTGAGTCAATACTGAGGGCACACATGCTGATTTACAGCAGCTGAATGTTAGTGGATTAGAATGTGCAACAAGCGTTCATCTTTTTGAAAACCACCTCAGGGTGAAAGTTGCTTCTTCTGCTCTGCATATTGATGTCTTCCCGTGTCTGTTCCTCCTATAGAATTTTTATTTTTCACTCACGGTGGCGCCCCTGTCTGTTCATATATTTGTCATGGTGCAGTTTACCTGACTTTAATTGGAGATGTTCTCTTCATGCAGACAATGGAAACATTTGCTTTCAAGCTGCATAAGCATAGTGTGGCAACCTCATGTCTGAGGCGTGAGACTGATATTTCCTGACAGCCAAATGGCAGCCAATGATGCTGACGCAAAGGGGACAAAGGCTGTGAAAATGTTAACGTTTTGGCTGCATTTCCATATTGGCCTGGACACATTTTAACTTGGTCCTTGTTCAGCACACAGAAACAATTATTGTTTTCCATAAGGGAAAACTGGGCTGAGTGTACAGGACAGATGGCTACAGCTAAATATGGCCTCTCATTTTAGAAAGAATGGCACAGTCACTTATCTTCAGTATCACCGCTAAACTTCTTGTTGTTTGTCATATGGCTCATAAGCGGCAGCAAACAGAGCGAGACTGTTTACATTGCGTGTCAAATTCTATCCCTGATGGCTAAAATGTGTGAAGGCTATACTCATATTTCTATTAGCTCTCCGGAAGCATAAATAAATGACAACAGCAACCCATTTCTTTAGTTTAACATTGGATATTTTGATTTTATTTTCTACCTAACATCAGAAGACCTTGTTTGTCTGTGAAGCTCTGGAGTCCTTGAAGAACCTTTGATTCTGCTTCTCACACAAGAAGATTAGGCAGTGAACACTCCCTCCCGCTGAGTCAAGAAAATCAATCAAAGGCATCCCTTTCCTTTTAGTTTGTAGCCATGAAAACTCTCTCTCCAGTCTCCTTATTACTATGCAAATAGACTTTTCTCCTGTCTCCTGCACAATGTGCTTTTGTAAACACCTGTCATCTCTACTCCCCTCTCTCTTGTTTGTTTTCCGCCTGTGTGCGTGCGACAGATCCAACGTGCCCTGCTTAGGAACAACCAGACTCAGCGTTTCTCCCAGAAGCAGGCTCTCAGGCTGCACCAAGGCCTCGTCACCAGCACTGCTGAACAGGTGGGTCTCTTCATTCGTGCACAGACGGGTAACAATGCCAGACTTTTATTTATTTTTTGCACGTATGATAATGTGGATTTGTGTATTTGTTTGAATGTGTGTGTGTAGGTGATGGAGCGTCTCTGCGTGAGGGTGCAGCAGCAAGTGTGTCTCCTGAAAGGCTGCGAGGAAGGAGAGGAGATCCAGGCAGCCAGACAAATCCTCAAAGAAGCCAGGGACTCGAGAGCCGTGAGCAGACCTCCACTTTATTTAAAGACCGCCTCGGACCAAAATCACATTTTTCACCTTGTGCTTGTTTTTATTAATGTACTACTACTACTGTACTAAGTACATTATGACCAAAATAAGAAGTCGTTGTTATGGCTGAGGATTTTTGCATTTGTTCTGCTATCCACCAATCTCCAGTCTTCGGGTCCTCTAAATAGAAAACCCAGGGAACCGATCCTGGTGACTTGCGGGGGTGGGGCTCAATACTGTAGAATCAAAACGTATCACTCTGATCTTGGTGTTGAAGTTGAAAGCAACCGCACTTCTTGTAGTTTCTTGAAGACGTTTCACCTCTCATCCAAGAGGCTTCTTCAGTTCAGTTTTGAACTTGTAGCCAACTTGTAAAAAGTAGCTCAGTCTATTTCAAACATACATGGATTAATAACTCTAATGTGCAGAGTAAAGTAGACTAGTTTAAAGTAATTTTACGAAACAGAGATGAGATTTTAAGGGTTTAATCAATGGCTGGAGCAGGACTTTAAACTGTACAGACTCATAAATTGTCATAGGATGTGTTGCACAGGCGCTCAGGGAGAGTGCATTGTCTTATCAGTTGTCTTTATTTGTTACATAACATACCTCAACCAGACAATAATCACTGTACAGCTGTATTTGAAGGGGCTAAAAAGAATGCAATAGATTACATAATTACTTGTGAAAGGTATTACTCCTTCCGTTTTGTTTTCCAGTCACAAACTTACTGTTTTGATTGAGTGTCACAGCTTCAAGCCGATGCATGTTTTTAGAGCAAAATGTGTGCCAGTGACACCGCTGGATGCTCCGCCTGCAGCGGCAGACAGGCAGTGCTAGCAGCGAGCTGGAGAACATAATGGAGCATTTATCAGGTCACAGAGACTGTTTTCTCTAAAATTGGTAGAGAATCGAAGCAAAGCTAAAAAGATGACAAATATTGGACTGCCTTGTTCGTAGCTGTGCACTAATATGACTCCAAATCAGTGTGATCTGCTAGATGTGTAATTTAGTGCATGTTTGCTTACTGTATCACCATATCAACTCGATAGCTAACATTATGTGTTTGATTTAGTCTTTTTTTTTCAGTTTCAGAACAATTATAACGTCCTTGTGCTGTACTTGAACATTTACATTTTAATCTACTTCATTGTTATTCTAACCTACATCTCATTAAGGGGACCTCATATGAGAAAGTTGTTAGAGCTGGAGATAAAATGTGTTCTTTTTAAAAGTTTTTGACATTTAAAAAAAAATATATAAGTGAAAATAACTAGTTAACTACAATGATTTTAAGCTGAAATCTTTCCTGTTTTGCTGTGTGTGTGTGTGTGTGTGTGTGTGTGTGTGTGTGTGTGTGTGTGTGGTTAGCTGTATCCCTCCCTGTGTGAGCTGGCTCATGTCCTGTCAGTGGACGGCCCTGTCAAACAGCGACTGGACACCCTGGCCGGAGAACTCGCCAAGGCTGCTGACAAAGAGCTGCAGGTACGTCGAGGCGAAGCCGTGGCCGTGATTTCTAAAACGACAGTTGCCCGATACAGCCGTATTTTAAACAGCTGCAGAATTGTGGCCGGGTGGCATTTAAATTGCTCATTAATGGCATGAGTCTGTGTGTGCGGTACAAGTATGCTGACTTCAAAAGAAAAGAGAGCATTTAAATTCACAGGAAAGTAACAGTTTAATTTTTTCCCCCTTTTTAAACTCTGTCGGCTCCTTTTGCGATTCAAAAGCACAGTGCAGGAGAACGATAAGAAAGCAGCCCATCCCAAGGGTAACACCGGGATATATTGCATAGACTTTTAAACTTAGTTGAATGCAATTTACTGTTTGTACTTTCCAATTTTGTTGTTATGCACAGAACGAAATTTTAGATCAATTAAACCGTGATAATAATCAACATGGGAATTTTTATTTGCCTGGTAATGTACAAATCTCCAACTTTGGGAAATTTAAAGATCTGGAAGAAGCTGTGATCATTAGAGTAGCTGCTAGCTGATACATGGATGAATGGATGGCTACAATACGTATAAATAAAAGATGACAGAGTAGGAGCTGCGTGGAAGTCAAAGAGAGCAGGAAATAAAACAATGTGCATAAATAATTCAGTGCCTCGCAAACATAAATGCGTATGCAGTATATTGACAATTTAGAAAAGATTCATGTGTTTTGGCTGAATCGTACGCAGGTGGTGGTGGACTCTATGGTGTCTCTTTGCCATGAGTTGTGCCCAATGTCGTGCGCGGCCGCCGAGAGACTCAACCCACCTTTCTCATCCATCTCCGAGCAAGTTTCCATCCCCCGCTCCGCCATCCGCAACGCCCTCATGGAGAGAGCAGCAGAGGACATCAACAGAGCCCTGGAGTAAGAGAGAGAGCCAGTGAAACACTTTCAAGCCAAGCTAACAAGTTCATCTTAACATACTGACTCCTCTCCTCCTTCCAGGGAGGTGAAGCTGTCTGTGGTCTCCTATCTGACCAACTCCATAGTGGATCAGATTCTACAAGAGCTGTATACCACTCATAAAACCCTGGTACTGGTAATATCTCTTTACTGCATGACTTCTTTTGTAGAAATGTAGTAAAAATGTTTCCTCGTTTAAAGCTTTAATCCGATGATGGAGTGTCCAGTGTAGGCTTTACATAGGGTGGATGTGATGCAACATGATGCAAAAGTCTGGATTTTTTCCAACCTGAGCCCTTGAACCAGTCTATGAATGTCTAAAATGTCAGGGGTTTTTTTTGTAAATTACTCTAGTATTGAGTTTGGACACTGGAACCATTTACTGGACAATGGACAGTATAGGAAGAGTCAGAATATCTGAAATAAATCACTTTCTGTCGCCACTAACTTGGCTGAAAATGTTAGTGTAAGTGACAAAATGCATCTTTGTTTTTTGGGGGTTTTTTTTTTAACTTGATTGAGAAAGATACAATGCATGTGAAAACATCGGAAATACATAAATTTTTCACCGCTATCATCATCAGAATGTTAGTGCACATGTCAGGTAACAAGGAGTGTATACTTACAGTGAAACACCTGTGTGTTTTTGACTCCGTAACTGGTAAGATACTGTAGAAAACAAGTGTTTTTACTGACTGTGTTTTTCCTATTTTCTCTGTTTCCGATAGATGTTTTGGAAGTTTTACAAGGTTTATGAAAGTCAAACAGATTTACTTAGATACTGGAGTAATTTGTGATGTGTTTTGTGAGATGTTTGATCCTCGTAGAGAAGGGAAATGAGCCTTGGTGTGAAATATACTGTTAATTCTCACTCAAAGATTAGAAGGTGGGATTCAAACCACAGAAGATGCCCTGTTTAACCACACGTTGCTATAAGCGATCAGTATATTGATATTGAAAATAATCAATATTTTAACATTATAGATTTCAGCTTGAAACCTCTTAAGGAAAAATGTGAATATTTAAGAAATTATAGTTATTCGCTTACTTAATGAGAGAGGAGAAGATTGATAACGCTGCCTAATCCAAACACTGATAAGGATCTTGTTTGAGTGACACACCAAATCTATGGAAACAAAGCAGCTCAAAAAATGACATCGACATATTGAGCCTTGCTCCACCCCCACGTAATGTAAGAGGTGACTGACAGGATGCAGGCACGGCCTCAGTTTTTCTGAGTGCTCAACAAATACAGCCATTCATTTGTGCTGCTGCTATATAAATGATAATCCATGAGTAACCTACTGCAGCAGCACTGATGGATTTGCGTACAACATTCAGTTTGTGAGTCAGTATTTACTCTGTTTAGTAAGATGACTCAGGAATTCATCCAAAAAATATTTTTGAAGCATGTTGTCCTCCAGTCTTACTCTAACTAAGACATCAGTGGTACTAAAATGTCCCTGCTTATTACGGAAGACATGTTGTTGATGGAATTCCATTGAAGGGAAATCTTCAAGTGAAGTGCTATAGATTCAGTCCAGAAATACATCCAGATTGCACAGAAAAATTGAAAAATAAACTCAACTTACTTAGTCAAATCCTAAACCAACTGCTGTAACTTGGTAAGAAACAGTAGCATTGCTGTTCATTTCAAATGCAGAGGCTCGTTATTACTCTCTTATTGAATACTGTAGCAAGGACGACCCATTAAAATGTGTTAGAAATGATGAATCTGCATAAGTATAGAACAGGTTTTTTTGCGTTTTTTTTTTTTTAGCAAGATGTTGCACTCAGACATCATAATAACTAGATTTGAGTCCGTCAAGGCTATGATTTGACCCTGCATTCTGTCCTCTCCATAAAATTAAGTTGTTTTAAATGAATCCAGTGGAAAAGGATACTAGAGAAATCTGGCAATAACTGCTCTGCTTTGCATTCCAATCACCACCCCTACTGCTTAATTGTGTAATTGTGTCCGTTTAGTTTTCCTTCCTGCTTCACTGCACTGCCAGTTCCTCCTCCGTCATCCCGCAGTCCTCTTTGATAATCATTCATGTTTGTCATGAGCTTTTTCCCCTCGGAGACTGTGTTAGAGGAGACCGTTGCAGGTGTCGTGCGTGCGTTCATGACTGTGTTTGATGTACGTGTTGCACCAGCTGCGCCAGGTGTCTCAGGTCAAACGTTGGGATGACGTTGGGACAGGCAGACGCACTTTCAGACAGTCCAGAGTAATGGAGTCTCTGGAGTTTCCCGATGAAGACTTCGGCGTCAACCTGGGAATAGTAAGTATCCGAAGTGTGCTCGGGAAGTGAAGTTTTAATGCAAAAATACACATTTATGATTATGACTTAAAAACTTAATTAGTTGATCTGAACCAAGTGACAAAGTGATTAATTTGATAACCAGCTGAGAATTCAGAAATTCTTCAAAATCAATCAGTGACCCATTTATTTTGATTATCAGCTGACAGTTTGTCTTTTCAAAGTAAAGTGAAAAACACTCATCAGGGTTAGTTTTAGAAATGTTTCTTTCTTCATTATTAGATTCTATACTTCAATAATAGTCAATTTCGGGCTGTAAAAGGGAGCGATGAGAGCGGTTTCTTTGTTTCTTAAAATGCTCTTTTCATTGTTTTGGGACATTTTTCAAATCCATCAGTCTTTGTTGGTCACTTGTGTTCGTTAGGGAAGAATGTACATATAGTTATCAGCATCTGTTCCACTAACAACATATTCTGTATTTGTGTCAGTACTTTGAATGGGCGGGGCTTAAATTGGAAGTGGATGATTGATTATTGTTATTTTCTCATCCTTATTAGAGTAAAAAAGTTAAATCATACACTTCTAGAGACATATCATGAGTCATACTTTCAAAAACAATGCACAACACATGTCAGTCATTCTTAGAAATGTATTTCTGCTGCATAGAAAAGTGGTACTAGGTGCACACTGAGAGGGTTACATGCCATTTCCCACTTCTGTGTGCTCTCCGCCCACCTTGGTGCATCTTGGCCATCGTTTCTGGCAAGAAAAATCAATTTTTAAAGTCATAACATTTAAAAAAAAAAAAATCTCAATACTTACATGTTTGTTTGTTTTTTTTCAAGATATTGTACTTTTGAGACTCACTTGTATTACCTTCAGCTTAGTTACTCCCCCTCCAATTTATGTCATTTTTGAGGAATTGTTACACAGAGTTATAATGGAGGAAAAAAGCTACAGTAAAATATTAATAAAATTCTTCGACCCATTTAAGTGTCAAACTTGTCAAAATGGCGATAAAACCCAAAATAAACCGTGTTAAACTTCTGAAATCTCCCATTTTCAGATTGATTTCACAGAGCTTATTTCATTGCTGGGTGTAAGTTAAAGACATCCCTGCTAATGCTTCAGAAATATACTGTCGGTACGAGTCGCTGCTCATTATGCATTTATCTTCTTTGACAAAGGACACAATGGCTATTAAGAAGCGGAGCTCCAGAACTAGAAGAATTCGTCCCGTCTCCACCAGACTGAGTGAGTGAGCTTCAAGTCATGGTTAATTGTCCCGAGTGATATATTCAAAGTAATGTCAGGGTCGGGTTCAACTGACTCTCTCTTTGTAATAAAATGACTGGTAGAGCTCTAACTGGGATGGAACACGTGCTTGTTTTTTCATTATTTAATAGGGTTTTATCTTTTTCCGGCCAATGCTAACGCTAATTGCGACTCTGATATTGCCAAATCGTACTTGAAAATTAAAAGATTAACCTTTTCCAGGACATAATATCAAATTTTGTCCGTCCTCTGGCCCATTCAGGCAGCCTTTTCCATATACACTTAGGTCCAGAAGTATTTGGACAATGGCATAGTTTTTATCATTTTTCCTCTATACACCACCGCCATAGATTTTAAATAAAACAATTAGGATGTGATTGAAGTACAGACTTCCAGCTTTAATTTAAGAGGTTTCACAAAAATACAGCATTTGCAGTAGGAGAACCATATGAAGGCCAAATTGTGAGTGTTTCACATCCTATCTAATCCTGCTGGAGGTCTAGGTGAGGAGGCCAGTCCCTCTCCTACCCCTCCTGCTCCACCACAGTCTGCCCCTCTCACCCATTCGGCATCATGGGAGTGTCTGTCCACCCTCCCCACCAACGGCTCGCCCTTGCGTCACGTGACCCACGTCAGGCCTCGCCCACCGCGGCGACACCGGGCAGGTCACCTTCCCCCAGAATCTGTAAGTTGATATTCTTACGAGCGTAAGTGGGCAGGATCACCTTTTTGAGGTGTGGCGGTATTTCTACTGTGAACAAACGTGAGATTCTCACCTTAATGCAGCACAGCTGACATGTTTAAAATGGTTTATCTAATCCTTTTTGATGACACCTAGAGGGTAAAGAAGGCTTTATTGTGCTGGTGACGTCACATTTGAATGTGTCGTTTATGATCTACAGCAAGCAATTCTGTCCATGTTTTTCCTGGAAAGAGCTCAGAAGGTTGCAGGGTTGATAAAGTAAAACCAACGTTGTATATTTTTTAGGGTATTTTTCCTTTAATTGTTTGACTGCTTCGAGAACTTTAGTTAATTATGTCGTTTTCCATGCCCGCACCACTTTCCTAAAATAAGTTCCTTTTGAAAGTCGGAAGCTGTCGCATGTGACTCAAATGTTAATCATGCACAAGCATCTCCCAGGGGCCACGGGGCAGCCTCTAACTTAGCAGCTCGTTTGTTTAGAGACTTTCTAAAAGCTTTTTCTAAATCGGTACAAACTCAGTTAGGGCGGGATGATGAGGAGCTGTTTCACAAGCAGACTAATGTTGGCAGCGATTCCGTTTTGCCAGCCAGCCATTTGAAATGATAATACCTGCCTTTCAGTCTTTTGTTGACATGCCGGATTGATCATTATCCTGTTATTTTATCTCTTTCCTGGCATGTATGTGTGTGTTCAGCATTGCTCAGAGAATGGAGGAGTCAGTATGCTGGAGGACGGTCTGCCTGATTTCTACAGCAAGAGGGTTCTCCCCGACAGGTAGGAATAGTTATTTTTCTACACCCATTCAAAAAAAATGCAAAAGATGTGTTATTTGTAAAGTGGCCAATGAGGACGATGCAAGTACAAGCACAAATATGCTTGTACAGTTACGTCCAGAAGTATTTGGACAACGACACAGTTTTTGTTATTTAGCCTCTATACACCATCACAATTGATTTTAAATAAAACAATCCAAATGGGATCAAAGTGCTTTGATTTAAGAGGTTTCACAAAAATATGGCATTTACTGTTTATGAATTACAGCCTGTATATGCTGAGTACATCCATTTTCTGTGGGCTGAAAGGTATTTGGACAATTGACTGACGTGCAGTTGCATGACCAAGTGTGGTCCTTTTCCCTCATTACTTCAAGACAAATGAGGCAGATAAAAGCTCTGGAGTTGATTTCAGGTGATGAGTTGGCATTTGGCAGCTGTTTGACTCGAGCTGTCAATATGAAGGCCAGGGAGATATCAGTGCAAGTGAAGGATGACATCATTAGGCTGAATAAACAAAATAAATCTATTGGAGAGATAGCAAAAACTTTAGGAGTGGCCAAAACAGTCATTTGGAAAATTCTTAGAAAGAAAGAATGCAGTGGTGAGCTCCTTTCCTTGGTGAAGAAAAACCTCAGAACCCCCCCCCGACAACATGGAGCCAAGTCAATAATACTCTGGAGAAGGTCGGTGAATCACTGTCAGTGTCTACAAACATGATAATCCTTCGTGAATGTAAATACAGAGAGTTTACAACAAGGTGCAAACCGCTGGTAACATTCAGGAACAGGAAGGCCAGATTGGACTTTGCCAGAAAACATCTAAAAACACCTGCCAAGCTCTGGAATTAGATTTTTAAGCCAGATCAAACCAAGATAAACTTGTATCATAATTGATGGGAAGAGAAAAGTCTTGAGAAAGAAAGAAAAAGCTCACGATCCAAAGCACCACATAATGTGTCAAACATGTTGGTGTGACATGGGCATGTATGGCTGCCAATGGAACGGGCTCACTGCTGTTGATTGATGTTGTGAGTGCTGACAGAAGCATCAGGATGAATTCTGAGGTGTATAGGGCTGAAATCTCTGCTTACATTCAGCCAAATGTTGCAAAACTGACGGACGTACTGCAAAAGCAACAAGACTTTCTGAAGGCAAAGAAATGGAATATTCTTCAATGGCAAAGTCAGTCACCTGATCTTAGCCCAACAGAACCGCTTTTCAGTTACTGAAGACAAAAAGACCCACAAATACGCAGCAACTGAAGGTAGCTGCAGTGAAGGCCTGGCAAAGAAACTCAGGTGTCCTTGGGCTCCAGACTTAAAGCATTTTTTTGACTGCAAAGGCTTTTCATCCAAGTATTAAAAACTACACTTATATTACGTTTGTTTGTCCTGATAATTTTAAGCCCCTGAAAATGGAGGTACTCTGTATAAAATGGTTGTAATTCCTGTAATATGTTAAATGCCATATTTTTGTAAAACCACCTAAATTAAAGCTGAAAGTCTGCCCTCAGATTAAATCTTTATTGCTTCATTTCAAATCCATTGTGGTGGTGCATAGAGGCAAAAACGTTGTTTCTGGAAATAACCATATGTCTAGTATTGTGGATAAGTAAAACCTGATATTTTATCCAACTCTGTGTGCAACTTGACCAGCGCTCTCTGTGGAGATGTCATGTGACTGTCACATTGACAGACTCACATGCTTGGCACGACACACACCCCAGTGTCCCACTGGGATGGCGGTAACATGCCAAGAAATGCAAAAAAGCTGAAGAATGAAAGCCAGTAAAGCAGAGTTCCACATTTCAGTTTTTAACAAAAAACTTGCAAATGTTCTGACAGGAAGGAAAAGCATTCAGTATTTTTAGCTTGGAAAATACACGATAGTGTGTAACAATGAACAAAATCACTATTTTCTTTACTATAAAACTCTACTGGCAAGGTTTAATGGCAGAAATACAAACTAAGCAGCTGGCTGCAGATACAGAGGAGCACGGAGAAACCGCCAGATTAAAAGATGAAAATATACCCCCCATTACTGCTCCAAAATTGAGCAAAAGATCTGTTAATTTAGGTTGGTGTACAGTTGCTCTTTACTTTCGATCTTCTGGTATGTTAAGATTCCTCTGCAGTGTTGCTGCATAAATATTGTCATAAAGAGTGACTCAGTGTGCCTCAAAACCTCAAATCAACAAGGCAATAACATAACTGCATCACAGTCCATCTATTCAATGGAGACTCATCTTCTTTATAGCCCATATGCGTATATAGTTTACTCATAATCACCACATAAATATTTCCTAATTTTGAAAATATGATTCATGAATAATAGATATAGGAACGCTGAGTTTTCCACCCATTGATGACTGTGATGTCCTTCATCACTGTAAGTGTAATGAAATGGGTAATGTTATGCTTGTCTTGCCACGTTTTCTTGAATTGAAACAGAAACATTGAATGCATTTCATCAATACAACTCTGGGGGAAATTGGATACTGCGGCTGCTTCACACACGCCTAGAAGCATAAAATTGATCTTAGAAATGTTGTCAACCTTGTGCATCAGAAATGGCATATTAATATCTGTGCACACCTGTGTAACGTGACAAAATTCCAGATAACAAATGAATAGCTTCATTTGTAGTGCTGTTTATTAAATATTATATAAAATGAAATTATTCAGAGTCACACTCTTGCCTTCTGCTTGCTAACTGATTATCTCTGATTCTGTACGATCACATTCTTTGCTTTCTCTATACAGTGAAAGGCACCAGCGACTGTTGGCATATATACATCTGTTGTAAATGAGACATGATATACTAAAAAAGCCAAACAGTTCTCTGTCATTGTGACGCTAATTTAACCCAGACTATGCTCCCAATATATACAGTTACAATAAAGTACTGATTGTCAGTATTTAATAAGCATTAGATCACACGACTACTTTCATGAAAAAAAGATCTGAAATGATAAACTCAGTTATTTAGCATGGCCCGACGCAGCCATCTAGTTTTACTGCATTAGCTAATAAAAACACCATACAGTGGGCACCAAACAGCAGACGGACACAGTTAGCACCTTAGTTGTGAACATAGTGGAGCATTTAGCAGCCAGACAGACACATTTCCAAGAGGAGTTTATGGAAACACAAACAGGAAACAAAACTTAAAGAGTGACAACATCAGATTGTTGTCATTTAATTGCACATAAACTGTTGTGCTAATGGGGTTGTTTGATGTAGAAATGGATCTCAAAATCTAAAATAACATGATTTTTTGTTTGTTTGTTTGTTTTTCGAGTCAGCAGTTATTTACAGAATATAACAATCATTATATTCTAGAGTCATTACACATAAGCTAAAATGTTTCAAGCGTTTTACTATTTTAGTTTAAAAGTATATGAATATTTCACTCTAACGGTATAAGCATAATCACCCAAATAAAAAAAAGGCTTGAAATATTTCACTATATGTGTAATGAATGAATAGTTAAAAGTTTGTTTTTGATTGAACTTACAAAAAGAATTAGCATTAGCATTAGCCATTCTAACTTTCAGAGATGCACTACTATAAAGTTAATTGTGTGCTACTGCGGTTCCCTATCATCTTTTCAATCTTCAATCTTTACATTTTAAGGTTTTTAGAAATTTGAGTTAGGACTTAGGGTGGTGCAATGATGAATTTGGCCCCTTAAAGCTCCGTTTTTATGCTAGGCTCACTGGGAACATCATAGCTGACAAAAAGACTAAGAAAACCATACATGAATAAGGAATTTGCAACTCAAGCAGCACCGTTGTTAAACCAAACCACGTGGAAACAGTTGTTCCCAGTGGCTATAATGAAACATGACATGTGCATAATGCTCTCTAGTAGTGCATGAAAAAGAGTCATGGAGGCAGCATCCTCTGGCCCAACGAGAATAAACAGAGTTGTCTGTTACTGTCAAATGGTTCATAAGTAACATGTATAATACGGTCGACCATTATCCGCACTGCTGGAGCAATGGTCCTGCTGCATGTATGTCTGTATCAACCTGTTCCATTGTTTGTACCAATAACCCCTCTGACCTCCCCTCCCGTTTCTCCTCCTTTCAGTCAGTTGTCATCCCTTCATCAGGCCCAGTCGCTGAGGAGAAAGAAACGACGCAGCGTGTTGTCCATTTTCTCCGGCTTCCGCAAGAACCGCAGCTCCACCATCTCCAATCAGGAGTCTGAGTAAGTGTGCAGCTTGGCGCTCGAAGCACGCGGACCCAGAGAGCGAGCCGGCTGTTAAATTAATCCAGCGCGGGGAGTTAACGTCACGTCACGGCTTCATAAATATTTCAATGGAAGCAAATATTTCGCTGTCTCCAAGTGTTTTGCTTCGCTTCAAATTTATGGCCTTGCGTACATCTGAGCTGCCGTTACACAGCGACACAGTTAAAGCGCAGACGGTTGATTGCAAAGAGGAAGAAGTGAGAGGATGCCAGCTTTTTTTTTTTTTTTTTCTAAATGAATTAGACAGTTTAATATCTGAGAGGCGAGATTAGCACCTGGTATTCAGACTTTGTCAGCTTAACCATTAAAAGGACTTGCGTGCAGCTACAGCAGGTTTCAGCTGATGGAGATGCTCACGTCGGCTTTAGACATGTTTATATATGCAGTATATATATTTTTTAAACATGCTGGGGATGTTTTGTAGCTGCAGATTGTTGCTAACAGATAAAAAAGATTGTTTGCACATAGACTTGGCTGTCCTCAACACATTAATAATACAGCGCCTGAGTCGGTTTAAGGGCAAGTTAGACCAGATGACACTTACTCGTACTTTTCCTCACAGGTCACATCTCAAAACCATGAATGTGATTAAATATGACTCGCTCATCCAAATGTCCTTACAGCAGCGCTCTAGAGAACGTCTACTCGATGATTCAGCACCCCAAGGATGCTGGGAGGCCAGAGAGCGCCGTCCCCGGAGCTAATGGGACCATGCCTTCGCCTCGACCCGCCCCGGCTTTTCCTCCACAAGGGGTTCGGGCCGCCAGCCCCCCATTCCTCATCCAAAGACAGGTACGGAGTCTTATGAGCAGAGTCTGGAATTGCCGCTCTTCTGACAGGCAGCTTCAGACAGTGGAGCCCAGCCAAGCAGGGTGACACTCTTTACTTCTGTATCAATCATTGCATTATTCCCTCTCAGTGTGATTGTTCGGACATCTTCTGTCTGCCAAAATGCCCTGCCCTGCTCCCCATTCTATAATTTTAACATGCTTTGACGCTGGTTGCTGAGCCCACCAGCTGCTATTCTCGGCTTTCTTCTGTATTGTTTTGTGTCAGAGGGTATGTAGGACTGTTTTAGGCCAGTTTTAAATCTCTGCCCACACACACACACACACACACACACACACACACACACAGAGTCATCCAAATCAATTTGGTTCTCAAAGTAGAGTTCAGGGATCCTCACTGATGCGTGAAGGCTTTGGAGGACCTGCAAAACGAGGTATAATTCAATTTGACTTTATCTGAATTTACTAGGATTGCAAATTTTCACAGTACCCTTAAGGCTCTCCTGTGCAGACGACAGTTTAAGGATTCAGTACGGGAGTTTGATCTGTTTTTTGTCTTTGGGCAGTCCACAGACCTGGTCAGCATGGTGTACAGCTGTATCGGGGCAGAAATCGAGGACTCAGACGGGAGCAGCACCAGTGACATCAAAGTGACAGACGACACTAAACGCTCGACCACCGTCTCAGACGCCCCTGCGGATACTCGCAGTAACGGCCACGTGCTGCCATCCAAACAGCAGACGGAGAGACAGATGGAGGCGGGCAGGCAGGAGAGGATCGTCCCCCTGACAGACGCCCGGGCCGAGGTGGAGGAGGACGGACAGAGCGTCGGCGGCACCGTGGTGCCTGGTGGGCCAAGGCCGGAGCCGCCACCTCAGAGCACCAAGCCCGGCCTGGCTGTCATGAGGCAGAGACACCTGCAGGAGAGTTTAGGTACTGCAGTTGCACCACAGTTGGCAGGTTGCATGAGCAAACTTTGTGCAAAACCTCAAATCACCTGCTCAATTTTCAGTATACGAACTTCTCATATTACTTTGAATTATTACTATGAGGTTTACAGGTCACTTGTTAAAATAAAGGCATGACTAATATTGTTGCGATGCTGTTAGTCAGCTGTTAATATAAATACCATACTTTACTATTACTTTAATAATAGAAACACTATTTTTTCTTTCATCACTGCCAGTGTTGTAATGTACTAACATAATAATGAGCCTTTTGAAGTAGTGCAAGATGTTTAATCTCTATTCTAGTGCAAGACTGCTTCAAGTTTTAGTTGATGGGTCAATGCCGCTTCATATAGTTACAATACAGAGTATGAAAGTAATGTGCTGCACACAGTTTATAGCTATTGTTTATTTTCAACTTTTTTTAATGAAAAACACAATATATTTCAAATAAAGTAAAGGACAATAATTACAAAAAAGTTAGATACATGTAAAAATAGGTAGAGATTGTCCAAATTGAGATCTATGTTGTAGCGTTTAACAGTTTACATTTGAAAGGTTAATTTTAATTTAAAAGCCGATAATGTGGCAGCCATAAGCATTAATCTGCTTGCATTAATATGGGAAAAATGTTATATCAGACTTATTTTTGAAAGGTCATTCTGGTTTATAACCTTTCAAATACTGGCTTCTGCTCACTAAAGATGCGATATTTTGTGTTTGATTTTATGTACTACAACACAACCATAACCCTAATTTCCTGACAAAAAATGTAAAAATATTGGGTGATGGTTGCTGGCCAAATTGTTTTTAGATATCAGTATCTGCCCAGAATTTCCATCCTAATGTCCAATTTAGTTTTCATAACTAAAGTTATTTAGTTTTAATAATCATTTGAATTGTATTCAAAGCAATTATAGTGAATTTAAGCTCCCTTCAAAGAAATTGTAAAACTCCATAAAGGTTCAGAGCGAGTCTCTTCTAACTGGTACAGTTACTGTAAAATAGTGAAGAAAGCCATCTGACTCCATTTATACACTTTTGTATAGTTTCATTCACACAAAAGATATGTTTTCGTCTCACTGAAAATAAAAACAGCTCAGGAGAAGTGACAAAAAAGTTCCAAAGTAAAACTGTAAAAACTATTGGCAGGAAAAGAGAGATCAGCACCATTAAAAGGGCATTGTGTCAAAGTGAGTTCAGTAAGATATAAAGCAGCGCAGAGAGATTTAATTGGCCGAACTACAGGGGCCACTTCAGACAAAGGGTCATTGTTAAGGGCGATTGTAAGTTTAAAGTATAGACTTTGTAATGAGCCAAGCCGCCTCGGTTACCAACTGGACTGTAGACTGCACTCTGGTGAAAAGGGAATTAAAAGGTCATTATAATGAGGAGGCTGGATCTGGCCATGACATGTGATCAATATGGAAGTCTGAGGATTGCCATTAAAAATAGAGGAAAATACAGAAAAGTAAAGTATCTTTTGTTTGAAAATCTTGCAGCAATGTGTGGATTGCTGCTGTTTTTCCTAGCAGTGATTTATATATTCCCTATACTGACACAAAGTGGAGCACTGGGCCCCCCTCCCATCGGTTAAGAATTATACTATTTTTACTTACAGAAAGAATATACTGTAGAACCCATGACCAGTGCATCTGTTGCCTCCTGCATTGACGCCGCGTTAAAAAACAAACTGCGTGCGCATGTAGAGACCAAATGACCTGCACTGAAATAGTTTTGTCCTGTGTAAAGTTGTAGCAGGCACAAGTATACCAGCAAAACGGTCCATAACCACAGCTGTTTCATTTCTGCACCTTAAATGGGAAAGAACCAATCACAAGACAGAAGGCGTGACATAATGTTGGGAGGAATCGGCATGAATCTCCGTTTAATATTGAAGACTGATCGACAGCCGAATGCCATGACATTATTGGTTGATATTGGCTAGTTCATGGTGATATAATTTCACGTGACGTGACATAAGTAAGAAAAAAATATCAAATTTTAAAATAAACATAGCAAAGAAATGTGGTTTTTTTTGGCTTATATCATTCAATGGACGGCAGCGTGATCGAGGATGTGATCTAAATGGGTTAAAAATACAACTTGGCATTTCAGGTTGACTTAAAAGCTTGTATTCACAGTATGAGAAAGCACTGTGGTGACTCTGCTTTTGTCCTACCAGAAGAGGCAGGAAAGCTGCGAGGAGATGACGGCGACCAGACTGAAAGAAAGCACGAGGAGAAGCAGAGGGTACGAGGGCCAGAGGGACAGCGTCCTCTCATCCCCAATAAGGTTAGTGCGCCGCATGTGGAACAGAAAGATGACACAAAAAGAAGACTGACTGACTGACTAAATAATGTGGTCCTCCCTCAGCCCAGTTTCGACCTCTCGAGAGACAAGACCTCTCCGGAAAAGCACGTGACCTCTCTGAAAACCTCACCAGGTGAAGAACCAACCAGACCAGAGGACCAGAGTAGCTTGCCTCCCGCTCAGCCGGTCATTCAAGAGGAGGGGACCGAAGAGAGGAAAAGCCCACCTGTGTCCAGCAAACCAGCAGATCCTGCCAGCCAAGGTTCTGTAGCAATGATTTTACAGCAAAACACTGTCACACTAGCTAGCTTCGATGTGTTTCGACTGCTCAGCGTTCTGCAGTCTTCTTCAGAAGCGTCACGTCGAAGTCCATGATGTGATGGGAAAAGGCCAAAATCATCCAATCAGAGAGCAGCAAGTACCACCATTGGATCATTGGATCATAGAGGCTATCGAGATCCAGAAGCGGGTCAAAAGGACAATTAACCAGGATGAGGGAGTGTACCTGCTGGACCACACCTGGGATGCTGTCCTCAAGAAGTTACCAGACAGCATCCCAGGTGTGTGAAGATACAGCATCACGTGACACTTCTGAAGAGAACGCTTGGCAGTCGAAACATGTCACGGTAAAAGAAACACCGTAATCAAGTTCTGGTCTGCCTATGGAGAGAAATACTGAAAGTATAAGTGTGTACATTGGAGACAACATGAACCAGTTTGGACGAAGTCATGGTTACTGTTAATGCTAAGTTAGGCCATGTGGGTGATGATGATGGTTGTCATTATTGTTCCACCAACCAGAGGAGGAAGAAGGTCGTAATGGGTTTTCGGCAGCGGTGCATCACACTAGGAAGTCCAACTCATTTGACACAGGTACGGTGTGTCTGACTCTGTGGTTATGCACCATATGCATGCTGTTCAGTTATACATACATACACAAAGGAGCCAAGCGCTAGACCCACCGTTTCCATTTATAATGTACAGCAACGGTGTAGTGCTGTTGTTTTTTTGTTTTTTTTCTTATTTGATGCGCTC
>KV751365.1:4099678-4124504 GCA_001698575.1 Mola mola | reverse complement strand
CAGCGTAACTTTCCAACTACACCGTTGCATTGTAACGAGATGATCATTGTTATTCATTTCACTTGTCGGTGGTTTTAGTTTTATAGCTGATCTGCGTGTAGAGCTGTAGCCATAAGGTGGATAACTCATAACTTAGCTTAAGTTATAGCGTAGCAAAAGCTTCGTTTTGGTGTTTTTATTAGAACGATATGATACTCGTAGACAGATATTTTTTTTGCCATAAAACTTAATAAGGT
The DNA here is from genome assembly GCA_001698575.1 of Mola mola. Classification (NCBI taxonomy): domain Eukaryota; kingdom Metazoa; phylum Chordata; class Actinopteri; order Tetraodontiformes; family Molidae; genus Mola; species Mola mola. The sequence continues at coordinate 4,124,268 of KV751365.1, read as the reverse complement.
ATCAATCTTCTCATTGGTCTCTTGACAAGAAAACAAATAAATATCCTCATATTTTACTATGCTTTCTAATATGAAGATGAATGCAGGAGCTTAGCTCAAAGAAAGAACGTGATGTAAAACATCTAACAGGCAGCTGCCAGCGAATGTAGATTAGATTAACTCAAATGCCAAGACGGGAGATAATTTTTGAAACCTGCATAGACCATCTCACTGGTTTGAGTTTCCAATTCTGGCTTGATGTTGCTTTCAGTCGCTCACCGTAAGCACGTCTTGGACATCTAACTGCATTAACACCACTTAAACCTAATTAAAGTGGTCTCATCCCACCTGCTCCCCTGGACCTGCTCCATGGCTCGCAGCAGTTGTGCCGTGTGGCTTCCAGGTATTAATGCACAGCTGATGGAATGATAAGGAGTTCCTGACAAACAGAAAATTAAAAAAAATAAAAAAAACAGTTACATGGTATCAGTGCTCTGTGTAACACCAAAAATGAGGAAAATCAATGAATTTGCCACCATGATAAAAATCACATTTTCCACCTTGTTATCATGCCCATATGGTGTTTTTTTTAAATATATAATTCCACACCCACACTGGCCGTAATAAGCGGTAAGTGTTATGACTGAGATTTTCATACTCTGATGACTTGCTTATTAAGTTAGAAATATTCAAACATGTGGCTGAGTTACTCAAACATTAAAACCTTTCTTTGTGCAGCATATAGTAGACTAGTTTAAAAAAATGTATCACAATATGTGATTTTATGGAACCTAATATTTTTTTAAATGTTTAATTAATGGCTGGAGAAGGACTTTAAACTATTCTTTCGATAGAAATTCTCATTTAAAATCTAGAGTTACAGAGTTTGATCCCGGTGGGTATTTAGAATACAGGCAAAGGTCTCATGAAACATATTAGTAGCATTATGGGAAATGCAGTTACCTTGAGCTCGACACAATAAAAAGCTTGGTGAAGTATTCCTTTAAATCAGCAGCACTGCGAATCATTTTATTTAAGAAACGGGGGGGAAAGAAACACAGGACATTCTTGAATGGATTGTGAGTGATAGGAGATCAGTTTGTGAGCACCAGATGGCAGCAGAGACTGAGCTCACCTTCAGCCTGAACCCTCCCGCTCACCCTTCCAATGAGATGACCTGATGAGCTGTCACCAACATAATCATGTTCCTTAGCAGCAGTCAGCGACGCTGCATTAATGACAGCAGAATGTGCCTGATGATCCAGCTGCTACGATGCTGATTTTTGTAGATGAGATCATTTGCAAGTGTGGAGGAGACTCACTAATGAGCAAGATCAAGGGCTTAATTGACAATATTAACTCGGCCATTAGCGAGTCCTATCTCTGGTGTGTACATTAAGCGGCACATTAGACCTATTCAGCTGAGGTTCCCTCTCCTTATGCTTACCTCAAACACAATTTATCAGTTTTTCTGATGATGATTTAATCGCCTCCATGCAGTCACCTGATCTCCATCCTGCCAGGACGGATCACAGCCATGGGTGCTGCATTCCCATTCAGTGGGTCACGGGGTACAGTTCACACATGCATAACCACCATGTTCCACTGACAAAACTACGCGTTTTTCTCATTCCAGTGAAGTGCACACACTTCTTGTAAGGTTTGCCCTCAGTGATCTGCATATCTCAGTAATGGTTGTCTGCAGCATTCTGTGTCGCTGTATTGCTGTGAGCCGCATGTGTTCAGCACCAACAGATGGGTCAGCAGCGAGCCATGTGAGTCCCTGTGTCAACAGTGGTGAACCGGTAATGAGTTTGCATGAGATAGAGCGCTCCGCTGAGCAGCACTGAACCAGGTGAAAATGCCTGACACCTGCATGTATTGTGGCTTTTCTGTGCAAAACACAAGGGGGGAAAAAAAGGAAGGCTTTCAGTTTATGGCCACCACATTAATTCCAAACACCTATGACTGAGTTTACCTGCATACAAGCATTGTTGAGCGCCCTCCTGTCGGAGCTCTGCAGGATTATAACCAACAATTTAGAGAAAATAGAGCTGACGGCTAACATATACAAGTGGGCTTGTGTCATTGGGTGCCCTGTTGACCGTAATGCATCTGCAATGCTCAGTGCAACACATGGAAGCAGTGGTTGAAGTATCAGGAGGAAAATACTAGCTGACGTGCAGGGAAACCTTCATTACTGAGAGTTTATTATTGTGACCCCTGTGGCATTTGAGGCTGCAGTTGTATTTGGAGCAGCAAGTCACAACTCCTGATTATTTATTTTATTTGTTTATTTTTGGATTTTTTTTTTTTGGTGGTGGGTGAAGTTGAACCAAATCCTCAAGAATCAAGAATTCCTTCTTGCAGTAATGGAGTAACAGTAACAGATGTGAACAGACAGTAACACCATGCCAAGATACACCTGAACATTTCGTTTGGGTTCAAAAATAACACAGTTTTTGGTTTTTTTGGCCTTGAAATTGAATGCAATTTTACACTTTTCCCTCATCTAAGGTAGGTTTTGGGTATCTGTGAATGTGCTACTTTAGTCCCACCCTGTCTCCGCCTCTCACCTCCAGCCGTGGCTTAACGGCTCTGTTATCTTCTGACTTTTAAACTAGTCTACTATGCACTGCACGGTGGCAAGTTCTAATATTGGAGTAATTCATGTAATTCATGTTTGAACCAGATAAAGGATTCCCAGGAAGAAGAGAAAGAGCTACTTGTACAAGGTTGCCTACTAGTCGATGCATCAGAATGGTAAGTTTTTCTTATGCGAAACCCCACCCCTGCAGAACATCAGGATTGGTTCCAAGTGTTTTACGAAGAAGACTGGGTCTGTCATTGGTGGACTGCGTAATGAAACTAACCCAGAAATTCTCAGCCGTGATATTTTCTTTCGGTCGTTCAGTCATGACACTGAATACCTATTTTGGTCATGTTTCTCACAGTAAAGACACCATAAAGACATGTTAACAGGGTCAAAAACATGATTTTTATCAAAAGGGGTCTAGATGGGTTCGCAAGTTGTTCTATCATGGGGTTTAAAACATTTTTTTGTTCCCAAGAAGGCCATACTGACTTAGACGAGATATGCAAAGGGCCACAAATTGGGCTGTTTATTACAGCAAATTGGGAGCTTTTCAAACTGGCCTTTGTCACCTGGACATAATATGCTAGCCATGATTTTAGGGCTTTTTCCTTCACATTCTCACCCCTGATAACAAGTTTGTGGCAAAAAAGTCTCTTAATGTTTTCTGAAAATATTTAAATGTGCTGTTTTAGACAAAACGTAACTTATATAATAATAATTTAGAGTGATTTTTTTTTCTCTCTTTTGAAGCAAGCCCTATTCAATAATCTAAAAAAAAAACAAAACCAGTAAATTTTCATTAACAGAGCTGCAGCTACTGTTTGATAAATTAACAAAACTGTTTATATATTAATCAAAGCGATAACCTGCGTGACTATCATGAACATCAGTTTATTAGGGCTTCAACATCATCACATCCGCAGAGGTGGAACATAATGAACAGGGGTCGACGCCACAGTTAATCTGAGTCCCGTAAATCAGCCACCAGGCCTTCAAGTGGACCAGTAAAGCCATAAACTTTATTGCTTCCATTTCCTCTACCGGAGCTCGGTTTAGCGCCTTTATTCCTCCTTGAAATGAGTGGCGCAACAGAGGGGCGACTGGCTCGGATTCCTCCGGCTCCATCCTGGACTCCAAACATCTCCCACCACTGCAGCTGTCGCCGTGGTTTTCAGCCCAGGTTCATAAAAGGACTTTAATTTGGTTTGTGTTCATCTTTACAAGCTGAGGAGGCGAGTTTTGACACTTTTGGGAAAGAAATGGTTCATCCTCCACCTTCCTTTCGTCCTCGCCTCTTCATCTGCCATGTTTTTAATGTTATTTATCTTTCTCTCATATGCACCTGTTGGTTTTCCCTGAGAGCAAGTGAGTCTCGTCACTAATACTGACAGGAATGAGAGGAGATGAGAGCTACGTACCCTTATTTATGTGTTTATGTGCTTGCCCAGGTGTTTCATTGTGTGTGTGCTCTTCTATTTATGTGTGTTGAGAAGGAAATGATTGTCAGGACAGTGTTTTTACGAGATGAAGCAGCTTTTTATATCCAGTGGGAGTGAGATACTTTGTAAAAACCAAGAATAGATGCAAAGCGGTCAACTGAGCTAATTCAAGGAGGGGAGGCGGAGTTTCAGACTGAAGCAGTATCGCACGGTTGTATTATGAGGATACACTAAAAGTAAATGGAGATTTACTTTATGTGTTTTATTCATACTAGTGGTGTAACTCCGACAGCGAAGCAGGACTCTGCTCACCACTCCGTCCCTCATCTGCAGCCAGAGCTTACCCGCTCTGTCATATTTATACTCGTCTACTATACGCTGCACAGTGGCTGCAAGTTCTAACACTGGAGTAAGAAGAGGAGGAGCTACTTGAACAAGGCGACTTACAAGTTGATGCATCAGTACGGTAAGTTTTGCCTGTAAGTTGACCCCCTTCAGCTTGTCAGGACTGGTTCTGCTACCTGCTTCATATCAGCATGTATGAACGTTGATGTTTGCTTTTAATCCATAGGGCCCCTGTGTCTATGTGGCGCCCAAAGATGGACGACGCATTGGTCTCCCTCACTTTCACATGATGGTGTGTGCATTTGAGTGGGGAAAAAAAAGGCTTACTGGGAGTGAAGAGGAGGCGGGGACATTGGGAGGAACACAGGTGCGTGTCCTCTTCGTCCCCTCGTCATACAGCACATGAGCTGATAGAGAGCGGAGGGCTTTTCCCCTGAAGTAAGTGATGCTCATACAGCACATTTAACCTCTTTATATTTCCCTGTGGCTCTGTGCGCATTTCAATCCTCTGCATCTGCTTTTAACTTGGACATTTATTCCATACTGAAGCCGCTGCACGACATTCTTGGCTTCTGCTTCGGCCCCTTTGAGGTCTGACGTTAGTGTGAAATTAGTACTTTTTCAGTGAGCAGCTTTTATATTATTGAGCTAAACCAAAGTTTTGTGGGGAAAAAAATCTAATAGTTTCAACGCCATTATTTAGCGCTTGGCAACTTATTATTGCCAAACTATTTAGCTTTAGAAAAGGATAATGAGAACATTTACTTGGCTATCATTCAATTACACTGCCGGAAGATTTTATTTTGATTTCTTTGAGTTTTTCCTAAAAACTTAAATCAAATAAAGTGCGCTTTCGATCAAGCAGTGATGTACAGATTAATCAAAGGAACCACAAGAATAATAATCTACAGTAGTTCTTCTCCACCTTGAGTAACTTCAGTCCCTTATCTAATTTCTGAAAGATTTCTGAGGAGCACTTTTTCACATAATTCATTATGAGTCCAACAAAGAGGGATAATTACTGTGATGGATACTGCCGTCTCTGGCTCACCATTCTAGGTGGCGGTGCCCATTTAAGAAATGTATTTTTGGTTCATTTTTATTGCTGTGGGAGGAAGTTGAGACATGTCGTCCGTCTTTATTTTTACTTGAATGGAGCTCCCAAAAAATGAAGCCAAAACAACTCAATCACCCCTCCTGGTGGTTGGCTGCTATATTGGTCATAAAACCCACCCCCTTTTAAAAGCACAAACAAGACGCTCACAGCAGCGGTAAAATTAAGTTTTTGCCCGTAGGTGTGAATGTGAGTGTGGATGGTTGTTTGTCTCTATATGTCAGCCCTGCGATGAACTGACGACTTGTCCAGGGTGTACCCCGCCTTCGCCCCAAGATGCTGAGATAGGCTCCACACCCCTCGCGACCCCTAACAGGATAAGCGGTAGAAAATGAATGGATGGATGGATGAATCAAGTAGTAGCTTGTTGTTAGCTCCCGGTGTTTAACTCAGCCAGTCAGAAAGGTGCTAGCTAAGTATTTGACATAATTTGAGATCCTTGTTATTATAATCTGCACAGTTTTATGTTTGAATCAATCTGCCTAAACTTAGTTGTGTCTGAAAGCTACCAGATAATCCTGTTGTCTGCAGCTTTACTAACACTGACATAGTGTGAGAGACTTCTAATGACATAAAGGAAATCAGTTAAACGTGTTTGCAACCACAATAAGGCTGGTATGGAGTGTAGGAATTAGACGTGTACAACTGATCGTCTTCTTGTGGTAATCTCTCTGTATTTCTAAATCCATTTTGTGTTAACCACGATTTTCCTCCTGAAAACCACAGCCTGGGTTGATTTATTTTCATGACTCAGATCTAGTTAAATCCATACTTTGGCAGAGGAGTGAAACTTTTGGACAGAAAATATCCCAGAGCCGGTTAAAACTTCTAAATCTGTAAATCAGTTGAGCTGGATGTTTCTAAAATGAGGGGCAACTTTTTAAGCCCTGTGTTGCTTAACTGGCGTCTCTGCGCTTCCTGTCACTTCTGTGTTTTTCTCCTCCTTACATCTCTCCCTTCCAGCCCTTTTCCATTACTTCTGCTCTTCACTCCTCATTCGCTCGCTGCTGCTTTAATAAAACCCGAGCGACGAGAGAAATAAACAGGGAGAGAAATAAGCAGTTCTGTTGTCAGCTTCTGTGTTTTAACGTGTTTGAGTGTTGGAGGCTGGTTGCTAATTAGTTTTTTGTCCGCCTTAAAAACATAATTTCCATTTTGTAAGGCCTGTAATTGAGATTAGCGATGACTGTTCAGAACGCCAGCCGAGCCGCCTCGCTGACCTTTCTGCTTTATGTGGAAAGCGGACATTATCACAACCCCCTAACATGGAACGTGGACAGAGGGACAGATGGATGAAGGAATGAACAAACGTTTGTTCATTTCTCCATCCATCTGTCCCTCGCACACAGCATGATGTGTCACGAGTCACAAAACTGAGACCCCAGTGCAGAAACAGAGCAGGTTCAACAAAGTCTTTATTTATGGAAAACAAAGTCCAACAGAAATAGTCCGTGAAGATACCGGTAACAATACGCAGAGTACAACCAAAAGAGGAAATGGAGACTGAGCTCGATGTTCTAAAAACAAAGTAACAACAGAAGGAGAGAACAGAAAGCGAGGCAGAACAAACAAGCCTGAATCAAAAATCTCAAGAAGAACCAAGGGCGAGGCAGAGGCGAGGCTGACTGAGGCACACCGCATAACCTGAACGAAAACAGAGAGAAGACACGATCAAAAACACGAACAAAAAACGGTCGCGAGAGACTCGAAAATAGCAGGAATAAACGCGAGAGATCACCGAACAGGCAGGATACTCTTGCACTGAAGAGAAGTCCAAGGAGGGTATGTATAGCGGGTTGATTGCCGGTAAATGCAGGGCAGGTGTGTCTCGTCAGCCATGGGAGGAGGCGAGCAGAAATGCCCGCTGGGAAAAAACACAGGGAGGAGGGGCAGGGGAAGCAGAAGCACAGAGGGCAACAGGACAGGCAAAACAAAACAGCAAGCAAAAACATAAACCATGACATGACGGACACAGTTGATCAGGTTTTGTTAAAGGTGGGAGTAATAATGCGTCCCACCACCGCACTCTGGCACGATCAAACTACGCTAATATTGTCACAGTTAACACGAATGAGGGTTACAGAGCTTATCCGTCTAATTCATAAAATTAATACGATCAGCAGGAGAGAGTAACAACACATTCTGAGTATTTTCACTTCATTTCAGGCGAAAAATAGCAAATTTTTCACTCACTACATTTCTGCAGCCAATATGAATATTTGTAACATTTCAGAAAGTTTCCTTACAAAGAGTGTGATCACGTCATAATGCACATGATGCATCTGTATACAGCAGATTTCATTGATCAGTCATGAAAAATAAGTTGTTTAAACTAGATCCACGCAGATCAACTACAAAACTAATGTTCCACTTGACCATAAATGTTCACTATTATTATAATCCAATAGAATAATAACATTTAATTACTTGTTTTCAAAACTTATGTACTTTTTAGATTTAAATGTACGACATTTTCTTGGTAATAGAGTCGTTTTCTATTCTAGTATTGCCAATTTATTAATTGTTCATCTTTTATTAGTATTTTTTCACTAATAGCTATTCGTTTTCTTTATATTCTGTCTCTGCATAGACATCAACAGTGTGCCACTGCCTGGTAAATTCCCCCTGGATTTAGATTACTAACTAAATCTGAGGGGATTTACAGGAAAACAGTGAATGACATCTGTGAAGTCACCTTAGTATGACCCATTATCGGGAAAAAGTCTGGCGTTATTGTCCGATTAGATTGGTCAAACAAACACAGGACGTTCATACTGTTACATAACATTCTAAACTTATGTACATAACATAACATAACCTAAATTACATTTCTTAAACCTAACCATGTAATTTTGGTGCCTTAATCAAGCCGCCAAATGCCAATACTGTCCAGTGATGATGTACGACATCTTTGGAGCAGCCATGCATCCCTTTGGAAGTGAAAACTGACCTGTTCAGTCATTTGGGTATAAAGACCTTGGGAGAACTGGGCACAGGTTTACTTCCTTGATAATACCATTGTGTTGTGGAGCTAAAATTATGAACATATGAACATTTCCAATATGGCAAACTTGGCAAACTTGTCAAAACTTGACAAAATATTAAAACAATGAGATTGACGATAAATGTGGATCGAATGACTGAATTGGGCCAAGAAAACTATCAGAACAAGCACTGAAGCACTGGTGAGTTGATACATCATTTTACTGTAATACAGCACATCATATCATGACGTAATAATGTCCAAAATCTTAGATAGATATTCTGACATCACAATAACTATATATAGTGGCCAGCCCAAGGTGTCAGGTCAGGCTAAATCTCTGCCTTCTAATAGATATACCGGTTTTCTTATTTCACTCCGCAAACGAGCAAATCGTGGTAATTTCCAAACGATTCATTGAATTGCTCCACATCACTGTGACATTCTATTCTTCACAACACGGTCTTAGGTCATACAGCAATTTATGAGATTCTACAAAACGTCAACGTAAGATCCAATGAAGTGTGCAAGTCTAGACATTTTAAAAGCCTAAATTTCTCTTATACTCTCCATTTGTGGTTAAAGGATCAAAGCAAATTTTGGCACCGCTCAGCCACTGATGTGAAAATCAATTATTGAGGAAACCTCCCCAAATGTCAGTGCATGCGCGGGCCAACTCATCTTTTTAACTAGATAAGTGGCCTGTTTACCTTTGAGGACAAGAGGTTTGTTTACCTATGGGGCATCGCTTTGGTCAACTGTCTGCTCAACATTCTGCTCAACTAGGCCGTGTGTGTTATTTAACACACACACTCTGTGTGATGCGTCTCTGCCATGTGCCCGCCGAGGCGAGTCCTCTTGTTTTGTGGGGATGCGGTCGACTTGCCGATGTCATCGAGTGTTTGTTGTCTCCTGAGAGAGGTGGGGAGGCGGGGGTAGCCCATTTGGTGCGAATCATCAGGGCTGTCAGTCACAGGAGGAGCCTGGCGAGCTCTGAATTGCAGGATTATTCGGGACACACTGCCATTATAAACATGAATAATACATTGGAGATGGTTGATTCTTAAAATGAGATTTGAAAACTATAATCACACCGCATGTTTCTCCTTGTTTTGTCTACCTTGCTCTCACATTTGTTGGTAATTCTCCCCCTCAAAATAACCCCTTTTCCTGTTACTCTTTGGCTTTTCATCTCTGCAGAGCTCCTGTCTCATCTCTTTTGTAATTCCTCACATTGCTCCGTGCGTTCTCTCCTCTCGGCCCCGTGACAACATTCAATGCATCTATTCCCTTCATTTGGCTTTTCCCTATTCATTCACAATCCTATTCCGAAGAATTGCTCCATTTTGGTTTTTTTCTTTTAAACACAATCTTGTCTTTCTCCATCTTTCTTATCTTATCTGCAAACCTGCCCTTCATCTCAGTTTTGCACCCTCATACCTGCTGGAGGCTCGCCCGCACCATGCCGGCCATAGTCAACCTCCTCTTCAACGCCGTCTCCACCAACACCACCATCACCTTCACCCTGGTGCTGCCCATGGTCAGTCTGGTCTCCCTTGTGGTCGGGGTCGGAGGTCACCTGCTGCTGTGGCTGGTCCCTGCCGCTCCAAGCCGAGCTCCATCCTGCTCCTCAACCTTAGCCTGGCTGACCTGGGCGCTCTGCTCACCCTGCCCTGCGTCCTCCTCAGCGCCAGTTTCCAGAACTGGCAGCTTGGGGGCGGGACCTGCGTCCTCCTGGGGTTCATGACCTCGGTGACGGTGGGGGTGGAAATCTTCAGCTTGGCGGCGTTGTCGGTGCTGAGGTATCGTATCGTCGCGCCGCATATGAGACCACCTGCTAACCTGACACAAGTGTGAGTATTCCAAACTGTCTTCTCTGATACTGCGTTTGAATCATTCACATGGCGGCTTTAAAGATACAGATCGCAATATGATATCAGTGTGACTGTGACAGCCATCCTCTAGTCTTATCTGTTGGCACCATGTATGTGAACTATGCTGAAGAAAAAATCTTCGCCAGGAGAAAAACTGGCGGCAGAAAAAGTCCATGAAAAAATTCCAGCACGTAAATTAACAGTACAGTTGATGACGCATCATTAAATCACGTGGTCACAGTTGTTCCAATCAGGTCTATGTATTCTTGTAGATCTATTTTTCTTTACCAGCACAGACATTTTCCTCCCACACAACAAATTCATTTTGTCCTTCTCTTCCACAGGTTAGGCTCTGTTGTGGCCATTTGGCTGATCTCAATAACCATGGCTTTACCCAAAGTGACCTACATCAACTTTGATGTGGGCTGTACGTGGTCTGTGGGCCGTGACAAGTGGCTCTTATTCCTGGTTCCAGCTTTCCTGGTTTATTACGTGGCCCCTCTCCTCTGTATTGCCGTCAACTGTGGCCTCATTATCTCTCACCTCCGAGGCTGCAGGGGCACTCTGGCGGCTGACAGGCGCAACAAGAAAGCTACCGCTCTGCTGATTGGCTCCACGCTGGTTTTTGCAATTAGCTGGTTGCCTTATTACGCGCTTGAGTTTGTTAATGTCATGTCCCATCACGTTAGCTCAGCAGCTTTTCCTGTTAGCAGATTTGGGCGTGAGGCTTCTTCAACTTCGTCTCCATCGTATTTCTCATTGAGCTTGCCCGGGTCAACCGAGGACACAGATACGAGGGTTTCTTTGCTGTGGGAGGTGGCCTCCCTGACAGCCATTTTGTTGGTGTGCCTGGCTCCGTGCTGGAACCCGCCTCTGTACTTCCTGTTGTCCCGTCCAGCTGTGCGTCAGCTTCGAGCTCTGCTGCCCTCCTTCTTTCAGAAGAAGTTGGGCAAAAAAACAGTGCAGCACTGGCGTATTGCACCGGCTCCTACAGCGCGCCTGCCACAGCCTCAGCCTCCCGAACACTCACTCACCCACCAAACCCTGACACACAGATTGACCCAGTGAGGTTAGTGCTCCCACACAACGTATCTCCTTCATATTGTTAATATTTAGCTTTAAAAAACCCCAAAACATATTTCTTTAGATATCAAAGCGGAATTTGAGGAATATGGCTACAAATGAAGTAACTAACGATCATTTTGTTACAATCCGAAGTTTTGCTGGGAAGCTTTGGGTCCAGCATTAACAGGATTACTTAGACATGCAACCCCACCTCAACATTAGTCATGGCAACACCACGCCGACCAAGTAGGAGAGTATACCATATCAGGCCACTCATCAAGAAAGGCTAGAGACACATGATAAAGAACCCAGAACTTTTACCTGGCATCACCAAACATCCCAGATCCCAGTCCAGTCAGGCATTCACAGGATGCGATGGACCAGAGAGACCACCACCTACTCCGAAAAACCTCAAGCAACCGCTGTCAAAGTCAGCGGTTGGGATGTGTGGTAGTGGGGTTCTGATTAGCAAACTAGTCAGATACATACAGCTTTTAATTGGTCAAGAGATTCAAAATCACAGAAGGCATTTAGCCTTGAATTATCTTACAAACTCTCCAGAAATACATCGTAGTTCAAGGCTGAAATGCACAACTTCTTAAAGGGATATGATCACACAATCACAAGAATACAACAATGGTTAGTGACCATAAAAGCTTCTCTCATCGTTTATAGAGGAAAAAACTCGGATTCAGTGACTCATTTTGCAGTTTATTTTCAGATACAGAGTCGACTTGCCCCGAGCAAACATTCACATCAAGACCAGCGCAGTTTCACATTGAACCCTAAGCTTGTTAATTTAGTTAGGATTTATTCAATGTACACTGTTTTTAAAGACAGATGAATTATCTGCAGATGCGTTCTCTTCTCTGAAACAAACAGGCCCTGTAAGCAATGTACAACCACTGAATAATGTAGTTTTCTCTGTAAAATCGGGTGTGTCTCTCAGATGCTTTTCAGGCCAGCAGAGCTGCCCTACTTGGCTCAACTCATTTCTTTGATAACGTCAGACTAAAACCCACCTTTAGTTAAAATGACCAAGATCTGTACTGCTTCCTTAATCTAACCTAATGCAAACTAAATGCAATCTATGTTTTCTCCATTGCTAGTTCTGGTGACGTATTTTAATGCCATTTGTTATTTTCTAAGTTTTTTTTTTCTCTTTTAGAAGAACTTTTCAGATGTGACTCTGACTCACAAACTTTAGTGTCAAACCCACTGAAAAATCATCACAATAATGATTATTTCTTAGCAAGCAGAGCTATGAAATTTATTCGGTGAAAATTCCTTTAATTTTTCACGTCACAACATATATCACAGGAAAGGACCATCGTTTTTGTTCTTTTTTTCCAAAATATTCTTGAGTTATAGAATACATGAAAAGGCTCCAGGCAACAGTGTCTGAGCCCTTCAGATAGATAACTGTGTCTCATAAACAGAATGCATTATGCGCCATAAAAACACAAGGTTTATAATCATCACAATTCCAGAGGCACTGAGCAACTCACTGTCGTAGCAGAATGAAGGAGAACCTCCAGTTCAAAACAATTATAGAGAGAAATTCACTGCAAAACTCTTTTTGAGCACATAACTGTTCCTAAATTCAGGCCACTCACCTTAAAGCGACATTTTCAGCGCTCCCACATGGGACCCGAACAAGTCATAAAAGCTTTTATCAGGGTCTGAAGGACATCTGCTGGGCCCACGTTGACTGATGTAAACCACCCAAGCAAACATCAATCGAATTCCCCATGGAGCTTTAAATAAGACTGAGCTACAATACAAAGAGCTTCTCATTAGTACGACATGTAGCATCTGCACAATGTCAGAAGAGCTTCAAAGGCCTTCATAGGATGTCTTTACATTGCATCTAGTTGATTGTTACAAGAAATACAACCCTTGTAACCCTATTATGAAGTTCTTTGATGGAGCGAAGGCACTGGGGACATGGCACACTGTGCCTATAGCTCCCTGCGAGGCTCTGGGTTGCAACACTATCTAAATTCAATGTCATTTTAATAATCTGGTGAAAAGAGATCCCTTTGACCAATGAGGGGCATTAATGAGAGCTGACTTGTTTTGTTCCGAGCTTGAATGCAGAGAAGTGCTTCTTGAACAGCGATTCGACACAAAGGAAGAAAACTACATGGGAAAATTGCTTCTTAACAAAAGCAGTTTAACATCCAGGGTGTTTTTGATATCACAATGATTAAAAAGGGTCTGTCAGTGCTTAAAGGGGAGTCGGGGGCTTTGTTTGGCAAACTGGTTGAGGACAAGTAACTGCGATTTTTGTTGTCAGGATGTTCATACTGAGAGAAACATAGCACTGATTTACACTGATTGGAAAGTCAGAAGCATATAACTAATTTAATTTGCAATTAAGATCCAAATTGTTAATCGGAGACAAACACAAACATAATTAAAGCAAGATTTTTAACAAAAGTACAAAAGTTCACTTTTATTTTGGTACGCTAAATATGAAGCTACAGTCAGAATCACTAAGAGTGCTTTCACATCTTACTCAGTTGGGCTGCTGAAGTTTTTGACTTTTCACTTTGATCCGAACCAAAATTACAGGGGTGAAACCTCCCTCGAACCACCAGAAAGCCGGTCCTTGGTCTGACCTGACCAAGGATCTGGATCGAATGGAACCGTGGCTCAGTTTATGTTGAGCGGGAAAACATTTTTCAGACTTTCAAACCAAATACAGGAAGGAGGCTATTGTGATATATGGCAACCAAGAAAGGGAAAAACGCGTCCCGGAAGCACATAAGAAATTTTTTCACTGAAACGTAATCCGACAACATGAAATGGCAACACTGTCCAGGTACTTGGCCAAAGGTTTTTGGCCTTTAATTCCAGAAAGGTCCAAGTGGTGTCATTTTGTAGCTGAACTCTCCGCCTACAGATGGTTAACTTTCAGGCTTTCAAGGTCACTAAAAAGGCCAAATGCATTTGTGACATTTCTCTAGAAGGAGCTCACATAGAGAAATCTAACTGGTGTCATTTTGTGACTAATCCCAGGGTCTATCGCATAGCCAGAACCAGCTGGCTCTGCAGTTCATGTGTCACCCATTAGGTGGGGCCAATATGCGCTGCTCCTCTCTCCAAATGAGCTTTAGCTAAAAGGTCCACTTAGGAATGGCTAAAACAAATACTAATAACACAGTCGGGTACAATTCTGAAATATGTGCTCACAGGAGATGAACGATATTGACAGGTAGGCATTAATACCAAGAACTTGGATTAGGGCTGAGTTAAGATGTTTAATTTTTTGGGGCACTCGTAATATAAAAGCTAACGCACTTCTTTTATTACCTATTAACGTATCTTATTTGGAAAATATGTAAAAAGAAAAAAAAAATCAAAACAAAGGAGGCTAACCGTTTACCCCATTTTTTTCTCATCACATTAAGCTTGTAGCCTCTTGTCGGCTGTAGCTTCACACTCCGAAAACAGATTCGCTTGTCTCCCCCGTTACTGTAGAAAAACACTAATAAATGTAATATTTGTCTGGAACCAATTTTTACATGCTCGATTTACTTCACCGGGAAGAGTTTCATTTCGTTGGATGGCAAAAAGTAATTCCCTCCCCGCCGTGTCATTACGGTGATCTATGGACGGCAGGCGTGTCGCCACGATAAGTTTGTAAAATAGTCAATGACCTTGCAGGTGTCATCTCATTGGCAGCCGTAAATCGTACCTCGGCTACCGCTTGACCTCGTGACCTCTCCCACACTGCACTGCCACACAAGGTGAACGCGGACCAGAGCGCTTCCATTAACAGGGGCTGTGCAGTTTTTAGTCGATACCATTTTGGTGGCTAATGACAGCACTTATCTCTGTTATCTTTCTGTGCTATGATCCTCTCATACAGAACAGGGCACTCGGGTGCTATGGTGTCCTGACGAGACTTAATTAAGTCTACAGATTAGCGACAGCTTAAGATTTAATTCATGCTCGGCAGGCCCAGTGAGAGCATCGCTCCCGTTTCACTCAGGGTGTTTACTGAAGCCCCGGCAGGTCTGTTGATCGGTGGTAGATCGTCAAAGCAGAGATGAGCCACCTAAGAATGCAATTTAGCTGGGATTGGTTTCCAACGTGAGGCTGAGAGGAGGTTTATAAGGAATTCTGGAGAAGGTTATTAAAGGGGATTTCTTGCCGTATGGATGCGCATATTGGAGTGCTATCGATTCCTCGAGTGTGACAGCAAAAAGGAACACGCACCACTTAATAGCCCTAAAGGATGTCAGGCCATTCATTGTCATTGAACACTATGTAAATCCCAGAGGGAGGATCTGTTCAAGGCGAAGAGCTATAGATAAGTAGTGATTCACAAATAAGCCAGCCACAGATGGGCCGCCATGATTGACTCTCTGTTCCTCCTTTGCAATAAGCCTGCGAGTGTAAAATTGGAAATAAGCAGGGACGCGGGGGTTTTTCACCGTGTTCCTTTTTCTAAGTCTTTAGAACATTTTTATTATTAACCTGCACGAATGCATCTGTCATCTCACACTGATATTTATTAAATTCGCTGTACTTCAAATTAAACAATGTTTGTCCAGTGTATTTTTTTTTGTCCAGTGTATTTTTTTTTCTCTTTTATTCAACTACTTTTTAATTATAGCTTTCAATAAAATAACCAAATCACCTAATGTGTTTCCTCCTTTGATAAAACTACAGTGCTGAAGTTCTTAATTGTGAATTTTGGAACAGAAAGAGCTGCGCGGAGTCAATGGCGTGCAGCACGCAGGACATCGGTACGACAGTTTAATGTGCTCCACCTTTAGCAATTATGGGCTACTGATAATCCGTACAGTCATTACAGCCAGAATAATAATTGTTGGAATTTTTTTGGTCTTTTTTTTTAGAGTCACCTCAGTCGAAGATGGTAATGAGCTGGTAACTGGGCAAATTTATGCACATTTTTATGCAGCTAACAGGCAATTTTCCTTGAGCTGATAAAATGTAGTGCTGCTAATGGTGCTACTTCAACTTTATAAAGAAATGTATGATGTTCAACAAATGGGGTATGCAGATTTACTAATAACTGTAACAAATAGTTACCATGATTACTGGCTAACTACTAAAGGGTGTTTTGTCTCTGATTGTTACATGTGCAAATGTTTCAAAGAATACTGTTTAAGCTTACAGCCTCATTCATGTGACCTTTATTCTCAGAATAGCAAATTTGTACACTTATGAAACAATCCATCAGGGTAACCAACGGCAGTTCTGCATCAAGCAGTTGATTCAATTATTGATTTATTGATGAAGGCAATGGCTATGAAAAATACATTTTCCCCTACACATACATTAACCATTCATGCTACAGTTCATTGAAACTCGTCATAAATAACCATTTACTGACTCTCAGGGAGAAGAAACACACCACTTTCATTCATGCTGAATTCATTTGATATTAAAGATGGTAGATATGAGCATTCCACATGCAATCATCGGTCCAGGATTGGACACCACCGTCTATGACATACTGTAACACAGCAGGTGGTGTAATGAGCATTAATAGGTGTTTCAACACGCATGAGAAGAGGCAAAGGTTCTCTGATTGGAGGGTGGCAGAACGGCATACAAAGAAGAGGGGAGATGATAAAATAACACATAAGGGTTTTTGCATGAGGAAACAGACGGCATTAAAAAAAATGGTGTTGTTTAATGATAGTGTGAGCGTAGCTTTGGCTTCAAGGCTACATTTAACATGAAAAACTGCATCAACAACAAGGACATCGAGGAGCAAACAAGCTGCATTGGTACATTAAGAAACTTTTGTTTTGATGTGTTAATGCATATTTACAGTATATAATTCAGCTGAGTCACGGTGAGCAGTAAACTGAAGTTCGATATGAACAAATGAATCAGAATTAGGATCAGAATCAGATCTATTGGCCGGGTTTGTGCGTTCAAACAAGGAATTTGACTCGGGTTCATCTTCGCTTTCAATGTACAAAATACAATAATAAACTTCAGGTCTTTCATAAATATTATTTCCTTCATAGTGTAAATCTGATCAGGATTATCTGGGTCGAGGAGGTGAAGCTGGGAGAATTCATC
The DNA here is from genome assembly GCA_001698575.1 of Mola mola. NCBI lineage: Eukaryota > Metazoa > Chordata > Actinopteri > Tetraodontiformes > Molidae > Mola > Mola mola. The sequence goes on along the minus strand of KV751365.1, from coordinate 4,106,801 downwards.
ACCAGACACTCAAATCTACAGAAAAATTCATTTTGAGGCATAACCACCATCATTCACTGAGGGAACGCTCATTACTCTCATTTTATGCATCAGCATTATTATGATCCACAAAGCAAAGCATAACTGTGAATTTGAGCTGTTTTTTATTCTAATCAGAACTTCTTTGTTGTGATCTTTTATCTGCTTTTAAGAGAAGATACAGATTTTCCTCGTCATAACAATTTTTACATAATCTAACTTTTGTTGGATGATCCCGTTTGTTATGTGCAATGCTGGAAACTTGGTTAATATTCAACATTAAAAAGGGGCAACTTAGCACCGCACTCACAACAGAAAATAAAGAGAATTGTAAAAAGTCAAAATAGCTGCGGCTGAGATGTCCTGGAACTCCCACAGTCTCACTGATGTGCTTTATTAAAAGCTCCCTGTGGGCAAATGTTTACATCTTTTACAGAATTGTTTAGCCTAAGTCCTATTTGTCAGCCTTTTCGGATCTAAACTTTCATAAAATACATATATTTTCTAAATGAGTCCAGTATTGACAAACAGCTGCAGGTCTCCGTGTGTAAGCTGGATCAGTTCTTATAAGAACAATTAATGCTCATCAACCGTCCATAATTATAAGAGTAATCACTGTTGTTTCGTTTGCTCGTAGTCCTGTTTCAAAAATATCACCTTTCTCAGGTTAACTGAGGTACTGGGAGCAGACAAACACCTCTCTGGCTCCCCCTGGCGGCGGACTCACCGGGGGAAGCCCAGGACCGGTTGAAGGAACCTGTGTGTGTGTGTGTGTGTGTGTGTGTGTGTGTGTGTGTGTGTGTGTGTGTGTTTTTTCTCTCCCCGTCCCTCCCTCAGCCTCCGACCCAACCCAACCTGTGAGGATCACTCAGTCCAGGACGCGCCTCCCGGAGAGAGAGAGAGAGAGAGAGAGAGAGAGAGATGCAGGTATTAAATGGAGGTGGGGGGGCTGCCGGCCGTCGGGACACCAGAACAACACAAGGGGGCGCGCTGTGGTGTTGATGTCTCTCTTTTCTCTTCTCACAACAACTCGGCTCTTCTCCCCAACCGAGGCGCACCTCAGCCCGGGAGCGCGGACGGGGTGTGGGGGGATGCTGGATTTTACGCGCCGGAGCGGGTTGGACACCCTCATGTTCAGCGGAACGAGGCGCGTCTGTGTTGTGAGTGCGGTGCCGGTTCCGCGCCCTGCACGGATGACTTGAGAGCCGGGCGGCTGCAACCACACTTCCAGGGAACAGAGGACTTTTCTTGGCGACCATGGCTGACCAGGTAGGGCGACGCACAATAGCCCGGGCTGCACGAGCGCGCTCCAGGTAGACTACACACACCTTCTGATCATTGGTGATCACTGAGGCAGCACGCTGGGTGGACAACTCAGTTCAGAATTCCAGCATTATGTTCATCTTTAGGATAACCTTTAAGCGCTCTCTGTATTGGGGTTTTTCTGCCATAGTTGTGGGATGTTGTGGTGTTGGTGCACTAATTCTGTCCCCCCCCCCCCCCTCCCAGTTCTTAAACATGGTCCGTCCATCGATCCGCCTCTCTCTGCCCCGGCAGATCATTTCATTCCTCATGGATTATTTCATAAATACTCTAAATTAAATTCTGATGGAGCCCCTCTGGAGGGTTTAAAAGTGCACCAGACGGAATCACAAGTGCGCTGCTTGTAGAGGAGCAGCAGTCGGTGTAAGGACAGAGTGAAAACCCTGCCTGTGATATTAATTTTGTATTGTGCACTGTTGCTTGCCCTAGTTTCCCGACAGCCCGGCGAGAGAAGGGGGATTAACCCTTGACGCGCCGGCTCAGCTCCCCTGAGCCGTGCACACAATAAGGGCCATGCTTAATTCATTAACCTAATGAAGCTACCTGCGCCTGCGTGACCGATGTGTGCGGCTACATAACCACACCTTTTCAACTGGACATTATACTGCACTGCACTGCACTGAGTTCAGATCCCGGTCGGGGGTCAGAGTTATGGCCTCTCTTTGTTAAGTATGCATGTTCTCTCGGTGCCTTTGTGGGTTCCCTCCGGTTGCTCGGCTTCCCGCAGGTATGAATGAGCGTGTGCATGGTTGTTTGTCTCTATGTGTCAGCCCTGCAACGAAGCTGTGCGATGCTGCGATAGGCTCCAGCCCCCAGTGACCCGGTATAGGTCAAGCAGTGATAGATGATGATTGGATGATTGGTCAGCCGGTCGTTAACATTCATTTCAACAGCACAGAAAAGTGGTACAGAGTACGTTCAATAGAATGGCTTTTTTTTTTTTTTTGTTTTTTTTTTAAGTAAACTGCTGCGTCAGTGCCATACGGAAATAAAAGGATAAGTAAAAGAAACTCATTCAGCTCTGTTCAGCTTTTCTTTGACTTTTGACATCACTTCGTCATCCACCAAAATCTACAGACGGAGGTTTAAAACAAAATCATTTCTTTTGCTATTTCTGACCCACTTGGGAGTTCATTCAAGTCCAGAGTCTGTTAGCTTGCTGCTGCCGGTGTTATTTACCTTTGAAACGTTCGTGTAATGACGATACCGTAGCTGTCCGAGACAGAGTTCGCATACAGCTTTAGTCATGTCTCGCTCTTACTGGCAGTGTGGAAAAGCCAAAGTGTGTCCATACTTTGGGTTTATAATTCAGTGGTACAGGTCCTATCTGTCACCTGCTCCTGGCTCACCTCGGCCGTTCTTGTGGGAAACGGATATGGCGTCACATTTCTGCTGTCCGTACTACCATAAAACAACAGAAAAATAAACTGATTCTGGGGAGAAAAAAAGGATTTTTACAATCACCCTGTCAAAAATATTACAATACTTACACAATTTGATTGTTTTTCTGCCCCTATATGACACAATACTTTCTATTCCATAGGCTAGAATTGATGCCATAGATACATCTGAAATATGCCATAATTACACGCATATATTTCACAGTATATAGCAAGATTACGAAGCTGTACAGGACGGGTACACTAACAACAATCAACTGCAACATGTCAGAGAGGTGTTGATTTCTGATCATTTTAATTTGTGGATCTTCCCGTTTCCCCTCGTCTGCATTAGCCCGCATTATATTCTGCTGTGAGTGTCGTGTCCTTGTGTCAATCCCCCTTTAATTAAGCACCAATACTTGCACTTACAGCTTTGGTTGCCCACGGGTGCGGCATGGGGCTGGATTAATTACCTCTAGTTAATATTGATGAGGGTCTTCTATGCTGCCGTGGCCACGGAAAAGCATACAACGCTGCGCTTCTCTCCACCAAACTGTCGTTCTGGGTAGATGGAGATTACAACCGTATGTTTTTTGGACCTGTTTCAATGTGAATTCATGCTGAACCACACTTGTGCTGTTATAAGACAGATGCAGCCTCTCTTCGTCTGTCCCTCCCTTGTGTTTTTCTCCATAAACCTCCTCCTCTTTCTCACCCTGCGTTATCTCTCTGTCCTTAGTAACATGCTGTCAATTAGCGTCCCTCTGCTGTTATTCTTTCAGCATGCGCACCTCTCCTGCGTCTGCATCCTCACAATCCAACCCCCCCACCTCTCAGGCTTCTCTTTTCAACACTCTGCGTCTTCATCAGCATCTTCCTCTCACACTGCCTCACCTCCACCTCTCCACACGCCCCTCCCCCATTCCTGGGTGATAACATGCACTCAGAGAGACAGTCTTACAGGTAAACATGTAACCAGACCTGTTGGGCCATTTAAAGTGCAATGGCCAATGTGCACTGACGTCTTGCCAGGTCTAACCACTTACCTTTTGTTGTATGACTCCATTTCATTCTAGTACAGTATGTTTCTCACCACGGCGGCCCCCCTTCGCCGCGGAAGCACGCCTCTGCCTGTCAAACACCAGCTGCGGAGGGAAGAGGCCGTATCCGAGGACGGTGACTGGATCCCGGGCCTGAACGAGCCTGCCGCGCTGCCTGTCACGGACACGGCGGTGCCTCGGGATGAGTCCTTCAGTCAGTCGGCAGCGGCGGCGGCCCAGTCGTCCTACCACGGCCAGGGCGGGGCACTGAGGATAGTGCTGCTGGGACAGAACGGCGTGGGCAAGTCGTCGCTGGCCTTATCCCTGGCGGGGCAGTCGGACAGATCCCTCTCCATAGACTCTGAGACGCAAGCATGTGGTAAAGACCTGGACGGCGTTCGGTGGAATGTGTTTTTCACGTGCATGTGCACACAAACCTTTTGTTAAAAAAACAGGATATACTAGGTAAAGATGTGTTTAAATTCTGCGTTGAGTTAAATGGTGTAAATATGCTTAACGGACATTTCCTATCCAAGAGTCTGATATAAGGTTGTTTCCTCTCTCCTGGCTGTGGATAGCTAGCAGGGCGCCGGGCGGAAGGTAAAATCTAGAAATGGAGACACGTAAATGGTAGCTACAGTTAACACAATCAGCCTTTCAGTCAAATAAGAACAAAAACGACTATTTCAGAGTTGATCTCACTTTTGGACTTGCCGACACTGGTAAACACTCCCATCGCAGAGTTAACAGTTTTATGCTGTCCGCGCTCTGTAAGATAACTGCTGCTCGCTTTATTTAGCCAACAGACTTAAGAGTTTGTATTGATCTTGGTAGATATTTTTGTGTTTTAAAGACTGCCTCTAATGAAATCATGTCTTTGACCTGATTAGCATGTACATACCCAGTTTTTTTATGTGCTTTGTACTGTGAAATAAGCAGTCAGCACCATGTCTGGGGATATATTTATTTTGGTGGGGCTTGAATTTGTAGAAACAAATCATTCTGACCTCGCACAAGTAGCTCCACCACTTCTTACTGGAAATGTGTGTCTGGTTCAAACATATATGGCTGAATTACTCCCGTGTTAGAACTTGTCACTGTGCAGCGCATAGTGGACTAGTTTAAAAGTCGGAGGGTGACAGAGCGGATAAACTCCGGCACGCTCCGGCTGCAGGCAAGGATCAATCAGGATCACGCTGGTGAGTTGAGACGGGGCAGGAATCAAATAGTACATTCATAGACCCCTAAACCAGATGAGGCAAAGGTGTAGAATTAAGGGCGTCAATCTTCTCATCTAACTCTCAGAAACAAAGCAAATAACCATATTTTCATGTTTCGGTGTGTTCTCTTCCCTCCTTTTTGTGCTGCCCCGGCATCTGTCAGGGGCCTTTTACACACAGAGAGACAACAGCACCACTGCACTCTGAAATTCATTATTTTCTATAAGCTGCATGACGCCACAATGGCTTTCCTCAGCATTAAGCAAAGCGCGGTTTTCAGCCATGCTGCTCTTTGTGCGCGGTAGCATGGGGACCTCGCTGAGCCCAGCAGGGAGCACACCTCAAATCACCTTTCATCTGAAAGGTCTTTCCGTCAGTAGGTTTGTCTGACATGCAGTTCGCTTCAAACACTGCGAATAATTAGCCTTGAACTTCAACCCTCTAACCAGCCAATCGATAACTCGGTGTCACTTCGAGGCATCTACTCTTCCTCGTGCAGACTGCTGACTGCTGCCATACAGTATTCATTACTGCCCGTGTAGTACGCCTGGATTCATGCATCATAAATGGACAGGAAAAGCAACTTTCATCCGAGGCGCTCCCATCCGCATCTGTAATTTAAGCAACGTGCTAAATAATTTAACGAGCCACACATCAAAATTAAAAGGTGTAGAAAAACGGTCATCAACACCTGTTTAATTAAAATGTTTTGCGTGGTTTGGAAGAGATGCTCTGGCACCGTGTTAGCAGAGAGAGAGCGAGAGAGAGCGCCTCACCAATCATTACATGTCCTCACAGAGTAATTACCAGTAAAACGCAGCACTGATTAACACCAGGAGATCTGGTGTGAATGTAGGACCTTAAGACAGACCTCAGTCGTTCATTATTTGGGGTTTTCCCAGCATTTTTCAAGCTATCTTACTTATTAAGGTTTCAAGGCTCGTTTATTGTGAATTTACAACACAGTGTAGTAAAAAGAAAGTTTTAGATCCAGAATATTTAAATAAGAACAGAAAAAATTGCATACTTTGGACCGACATTTTAACACTATACTGCACACTGTGTTTGATGTGGTGTTTTACAGGTGAAGGCTACGAGTGCACCGTCACCGTTGACGACGAGGACAGCAAAGTGATCATTTTCGACAACTGGAAGCAGGTGAGTCGCCGTCGTCTTCCCTCCTCTGTCTGGTTGTGTCTTGAACCGTATCGACCCACTCGTTCAAGTCTTTCTGTGCCGTCAAAAGCCACGTTTTACTCGTTTGGTTCTGACATTCTTTTCATGTACTTGAAAAATGTAGAAAGCAGTTTGTTCGATTCCTGTGAACGGCAAGTTATTTCCGTGCGTTCAAGCGTGAAGAGTGTGTCTAAGCTTTCATTTGTGCCACATCGCACAGGAGAGTAGTGCAGGAAAAAAAAATCTATTGCCATGGTACTTATCGCGCTTTTTGAAGTTCTGCCTTCTGGAAAAATGGAAGCCACTCTCTCGTTAACCGTATTTGCTTTGAATTGAAGTCGGCGGTTAACAAGAACATTTTGGCGAGGTCAAAAATTGCTGCGCCTTTGCATGAGCAACCTTTAGAGCTCTGCGAATGAGCTGATTCGACCCCACGGCGATGATTTTTGAGAAAGAAAAACCTGTGCAGCCTCAGGCAGGAGAGTTATGACTGCTTGACAGAAAGCTCTTCATGAAGGACGTTTTGCAAAATCCAAATGCATGCAGTCTTTACTTTACTTATTAATTATGTGATGGAAGGGGAGGGCACTCTATTTATTAGTGTGTGTCATCACGGGGCCTCCCCTTAAGGTTAAATTATTCACATGAAGCTACTTTTAGCATTGAGCAACTCCACTGGCACATAGCGCATCGCTTCACTTCGTCACTTGTCCTGTGGGCCGTCTGCTGCATTTCTAACCCCAGAACATTGTTGCCCCTCGCCCCTTTTATTTTCTGTCTTAATCTCCATAATCTCCAAATCTTCCACTCACTCTCTTCGTTGCGTCTGTGGCCGCAAGCGCTCGCCTCTCTGCGCTGGGCCTAAATCTCGCTGAGAGCTAATTACATTTGTTATTCTGTGCGTGTTAAAAGAAGGCAGGGCATTACGGCTGAGGCAAACAGACGCAGGCCAGCGGGAAGCTTG
>KV751365.1:4085903-4099576 GCA_001698575.1 Mola mola | reverse complement strand
AAAAACTCATGCTTTTGAGTTTTCTTTAGTTTTTTTTCTAAATGCCCATAGAGAAAAGACACAAAAACACACTCACTTAGAGACAAAAACGTACGCAGAAGCTGATTAGGAGACAGATGTCCAGCCTCCTAATATGTGTGGTGGCCTTGAACTGGCGCAGCATTGAACGTCAGTCCCAAGAAGCAGGCCTTCTGGCCTTCTGTAGCGAGCCGCAAGTGTTCTCCATGGGGCACCCTAACCTATACCAGGGTTACCATAGCAACATGCAAAGACACACACACTCATATACGCACATACAGGGCTCACTTAATCACTCAATCACACGTGCGATCATGCTAGAGCAGCCAGCATCTGCCTCCGATGGCTGTGGGGCCTGACTGGCTCTCTGGCTGGCCCAGATCGGCGCCGGAGACGGATGGAAAACTGTTACAGTCACATTTCGTGATTGTTGCTCCGAGTGCTCTCTCGGCTTGACTCGCGGCTGATTGACACACGAGCGGACTCGAGCTGCAGTCTTCACCAAGTGCGGAGCAGGGAGCGGACAGGGCTCGCCGTGTCGCGCATAAATGCAGCAGCGCCGACAGATGCGTACGCTCCTGCACGCGCCACGTGGGGTGCAAACACATGAGTGAAACACAGCAGCGTACACCTTCACAGAAGGCCCAGAGTCTGCGCTGGCAGACGCTGGGACGTCGAGAATGTTGTTCAAGTCACAGGGGTCGGATGGTTTAAATAAGTCATGCGTGCGCCCGAAATAGAAACGCTGGCGCACTTGGCCTTGACCGAGGCAGCGCGTGTTGTCCTTGGCCTTTAAACTGACATTGCTCGTGTAATATCTCACTTCAACAGCTTGCTGGTTTGTTTATGAAGGGAAGCGAGCAGAAGATTGAGATCATTGAAGACCGGAGGGGCCCCTCTCACTCTCTCCTCTAATGTGGGTTTGACCCTCGCTGCCAAAGGTGTCCATGCATGTGTCGGGAATTATTCCGAGCTCTGGATTTACATTATTATCTGATAGTTTGACATGAAAATATTTATTAAAGACAACCGAAAAAGTTACAGCCTGAGGCGTGTAAAAAAACGTAGGCCACATGATGTGTGTATTTATCAGCATGCAGGGAGGAGAATTTCACTTCTTTCCCTGAGGACCCAACTGTTTATTACTTGGAATCGCAGCGGAGAAAAAGTGCAGGATGTAATTTGGAGGAAGATAATTGCTGCTTGACCAACCTCTTCTGTTCAATTAGGAAGGAGAAAAAAATTGTTCCATCATGTGGTTTAAAAAAAACCCGTTGCAGTTGGCTCCCAGGAGTTCCTTCCCTGGACATTTGTCTTCATCCTGTTTTGCTGTTCTTCAGTCTTACGAGAGTCATTATAGACAATTTACAGTTTCTCATTCCTCGCCCACATCCATACAAGCTATTTTACCTTAACAGCTTGTTTGCTTTAGTCTCCGCTGGGACTTGACATGACTTGAAACATGACTTGTATATTCTGTGTGCCTTCATATTTGACATGCACCGAACTCCAGCTTGCCTAATCTCCCAACCTGCAGACGTAAAACCCGCCCATTCTTTGTCTTTAATCTAAAATACGTCAGGATTTTTTTGTTCTACATTTCTTACAAAGGTGCACGGAGGTTAGCACCGAAAGCAGCTGACAGTAATACAAAGTGCGACCTGTTTTCATCGTCTCTCAATGATGCAATAATGCTCCCTGTCCAGGAGGGAAATCCCCATTTATCCTGCCTCCACAGAGAGGTCGGAGGTCAAGCACTAAACGGCAACCCTGAAATTGTCGGGGATTTGGGGATTTGCTAATGGGCGATTCAGCGGGGTGGAGGCTCCACGTGCCGTCATATTAAAGGTTGAATCTGGGTCACGTAGGTCTGTACGCACCACTCTGCCTTGTGTGCGCGTGAGGTGGTTGCTTGTTGTAGCATATGACCGTCTGCATGACGCACTACGGTTGGTCTGTCTCTGCTGTGATGTCAGCTACACTCAGTGATGATGTTCTCATTGCAGTGTGTGTGTGTGTGTGTGTGTGTGTGTGTGTGTGTGTGTGTGTGTGTGTGTGTGTGTGTGTGTGTGTGTGTGTGTGTGTGTGTGTGTGTGTGTGTGTGTGTGTGTGTGTGTGTGTTTAGCCCAGCCAGAGCGCACCAGATGGCCTCTGTAATATATTTCTTTGGTTAAGGGTTTTGTCCGTGCAGTAAGAACAAAAGTGAGAGAAAGAGCAATACAAGAGCAAACCCACCAAGTAAGCTTTCCCTAAGCAATAAACTTCGTCATCCTATTAACAGATGTTTTGCTCTTTTGTCTCGACCTACTTCTTTGATTTTCAGCTACATGTTTGTTTTTGATGAAGCAATAAGCTAGCATGAGCGTATTGATCTGTGTGAGCAGGTGGGGGATGCGGACGACCCACTGTTTCATGTAAAAAGCCGTAAGCTGCTTTGCTCGTGTGTGTTGCTCGGCAAAGCGAAAGACTTGAGCATCAATAGATTACAAATAGTTGAGGGCACGTGAGCGAGACGGTCGCGACCATGTGGTATTATGAGGGACGCACACGCACGCTCCAAAAGTATAGCCAAATGTGCTGTGTTTTCCACAACTGCAAATTAGAAGAATAGGTCACAGAGCCACAGCATGTTATGCAAATGATGGCTGATAAGTGATCCGTTGTCCTTACAGTTAATGGATGCTGATGGAGTGCCCGGCTCCCCAGAGTTGGCGCGCTGCTTTAGAGTGCATGATAATGTATATTTTTTTTTCTCTGTGTATTAAAAGCTTGCGGAATATATGGAAATTCCAGTCAGTTCCAGCTCACAGATTGAGGTTGCACGCTGTTTTGCCACAACGGCTCGGATGAAACCGTCATCTGAGCATCAGGCCTGCGCAATTATAAGTCTCCCTTTCAAAAAGAAAAACCACGTCGGTATTTTGCACTAATAAAGCTGAGTTGGAAACCAAGCTGCCTGTCAGGATTTATTATCAGTGCCAGAGACAGGACGATATTAAAAATCAATTCTTAGAAAGCCTCATTTATAAGCCTCTTTATTGGTGGAAGGGAGCGGCCCGTCTGACTGTGAGGCTCCTATTCTTAAAAAGGATATTTATCAGGCCGTTTGAATGCCTGAATGATTGCCCCATAGGTCTGTGTTCAAACACAGAGGCAAGACGAGTCTGATCGATACACCCGCGGGGTGTATCAAGTTCTTTATGACATGAGAATACAGATTTCCTACCACAAATATGTTCATTTTCTATTGATAATATAAATGTAGGGTGATCTAATGGGACGGTGTATGAGCACCTACCACATTTTAAGCACGTGTAGTATGTCATTTCTACCATTTTACGCTTTTCACGTGTCCTTTAACACGAGACGTTGGTCTCCTGGGTCAGAGTCCACTGCTTGTTTGTGGACTTTCTTGCTCCGTACAGCACGTCGTGTTACAGTGTTTTCTCCATGACATTCTCATCTAGAGTTACATGATTAATGCCTAACAATGATGGTGACACACAAAAAGCATAGATGGTGCTTTGGTAAGACTGCAGACACTGGTGTTTTATTCATGGGCTATTTGTTGAGGCCAGGGTGAGTGTGAAGCCATCACATCTTTAAATACATGACATTATTAATGTCGGTAGTAAAGGTGTGAATTTTTAGCTCAATCTCAGGATTTATCTGTTTTATATACACCCCTGAAACACTGTGGACACATGAAAATTACAGCCACACAAAGTAGCGTGTGAACATTCATAAAGAGAGTGAACGTCTGTTGCTAAAACAGCCTCCTCTCTTCTGGGAACACTAACCAGCAATTTCCGAGCACCTGGCTGTTGGGATTCGCTGCATTTAGGGAACTGGTGTTGGATGCAGGTTCACAAGACGAGCCAGTTAATCCAACGGATTCAGTTTGAGGCCAGAGATCTGAAATTCTTCCACAAAACGAGTCAGATAACAATGTCTTTGTTTTGAAGCAGCTTTTACGCTGTCAATTTATGAGCGAGTACGTTGCTAAATGTGTTGCTAAATCAAATTTAAACTAAAATTATTATTGGTACAAAGATTATTCATGATTAGTCTTACTGTCAAACTCCCCAAATGTGCCTCAGCAGGGATGTGGGATTGTTGTTTAATCAGATTTAATAAAGAACTGCTAATCTCAGAAAAGCAACTGTTACCACACTTTCACTCAGTAATAATGAATTGACTGTAAAATAATCGAAACCGGAGCTACGACGGTTAGTCAATTAAATGAAAATCAATCGACTCAACTATTTTGATAATCTAATAATCATTTCAGTCTTGTCTTTGGCAAAATTACAAAACATTTGTTGGTTTTTAAGCTTTTTAAATGTACAGATGTGCTGCTTTTCTTTCACATTTCTGACAGTAAATGAAGAGTATTTGCATTTTTCACTACTGTTTGGAATAAAGAAGCAATTTGAAAAAGTCACTTTGGTTTCTGAAAAAAATGTGACACGTTTTTTTCAAAGTTTTTGAACAATTTATAGAGCAAATAATTAATCGGTCCATTGTGAAATAGTAGTCAGATTAATTGACGATTAAAAACAGTTTGAAAAATGTCCTTGTCAGCCAACTGGAGTTATGTGAAACAGGATAATGTTTCATATAACCTCAGCACAGAAACTCAAGCTTATTTTTGTTAATTATAAAACCACTGGTGGCCAACATTGGGTGGTCTAATGAAGTGCTCCTTCAGTCACAAACACGGCCTCTGATTGGTCGAACCAATGACACATGGGATTGCCTGCAGGTGGCAAACAAACAGTCGAGCTAACAATAATCACAAAACACAGAGAATGGATTAATCGCAGAACAAATTCAGCAAATTGTTTTTCTGAATCTCTAAAAAAGGACACACAACAGAAGCCTCACTGACTTAAGATTACCCATTTGAGCAATAAAAGTGTATCTTCATGTTGCAGCTTTCTAAACATGAAAAAATGACTTAAGTCAACCATAAAGTGTGCAGCAGTTTTTCGAAGTATAATAGCTACTGAAGAGCTGTGCCTTCAGTAATTATACCGGGCCAACTACGGTTTGGAGCCTCTGATCTGGAAAATTGAATTTAACGAAGGCTGATGTTACATCACGCTCTTAGTTTGACTTATACGCAAATGGCTTAAATTTGGTGCTGGCTGGCATCCAGCTAGCCTAAAACAGATAAGCACATCTTGTTAAAGGAAGCAAAGGAATTGGATTATGTCCACATTTCCTGACCGACCAGTCGGACCAAACGCCACCGTACTCTCCCTGGGAAGAGAGCCCGCTTCACTAACCCAGCAAGCACTTCGCAGGGAGAGCCAGAGCCGCCAACAGGCACGTTCCCTTTACCTACCTCGTCTGCTTTTCTACACCTTACTAAACAGAGTGAGTATCACGATGGAGTGGTGGCAAAGCCTTGAAGATGCTGGGACGTCTTGGAAAAAGCGGTTATCGGGGTTTGCTAGATGATGTGGACAGAATAAGTGTCCATGTACATATGGCCATGCTGTTCAAGTAAATACTCACAAAGAATCCATGTATTTCAGGTAAAATTCACAGTATTTTTCTGAATGGTAAAAGGTATTTCAACACTAGTGTGTGTAAAATTATTCTTTTAAAGCGTTACTCCATGTGTGTGTGTGTGTGTGTTTGTGTTGAAGGGGGGGTAGGTACTGACAGATGGCCTGCTCTCTATCGACAGACAGGAGCTGCCTAATCTAGAGAAAGAGAGAAGGAGCGAGTTGGTGCTATCCTGCGTTGCTGTGCGTGATAGAGAGCTGAGTTTACTCAGCCACAGTTTTCCTCCTGTAGTCATCGCCCTCCTAATCGATGTCCACTCGGTGTTTGTGCTCCTTCGCTTCGCCCGGACTCGTCTCCCTCTCTCTCCTTCTGTCTTACAGCTCCCATTCTTCCTCCTCTACCCTAAATCAGACAGTGACAGGTGGCCAAGCTGCCTCACGGGCCAGTGCCTCCTCCCCTCCTCGCTGTCTATTCCTGTGCTCCGTCAAACGGACCGTGTGCCAAGGAGCTCCCTGTGAATTTCCTGCTCCAGGGTCTGATCCGATACTACTTGGCCGCGCGAGACAATGTGAATTTTTCACGCGTCTGAAACTCTCTGGAGGGCGGGAATTCACCTTCAGGACTGTCAATGTAGGGCAAGGGCATCCGCGTTCCCACTCACACATACACATGTACAATATGCAGTCCAAAACAAGCGGGCAGATTGGGTTAGCTAGTGGGAGTAAAACGCTTTCGTATCGATTTAGTCACCAGTGTTCATAGCTTCAGAGTACTGTTTCCACTTGAAATATGACTTGATTGTGTTTGCTCTCCCGCAGCTCAGAAATTTGCCAGGCTGTCAAAATAATACAAAGGAAAGCCATAGATTAAGGCCCGAACCTAACCTCAAATCAAATTTTACCATTTCCCTCCAAGTATGTTTCTCTCTACACTTTAATATAAAGTTTATTTTCTTCTATTCCCCTACAAACAGTGCACAGAAATACTTTGTTGACACTGTGGTAATACTTCAGATTTCACTTGAGGACGACACTCACAGTCAGTGAGCCATAATAAAAAAAAAAAAACATCTGGAAGCTAAATTATTTCTGTATGTTTTCTGATCCACAGTGGGTCTATCTCGTCGAAACAGAAATGGATTTGACTGGCATAACACTGTGGAGGCTGGTCTCAGGTTTCTGTCTCTGTGAGAAAAAATGGATCAAAATGCCTTATTTTTTAAACCCCTCAAACCCGCAGTTGTGGACTCTTACATAAAATGTTCAGATGCCAAAGCCTGGAGGAAAGAGAAGCTGTAAAATTGTGATGAAGGATTAGGTAAAGGGAAAGGTGAGGTAAATGCATGCAGAGATCTTTTCTTTCATCCAAGGCTCTGATAAATCAATGATCACTGGATCGTGCAGATTAAAAATGTCACATTGTCAGCCAGAGCGGGCAGCGGTTGGGTCTGGAAGATCTCAACGGTCTGGACAGTTAAGAAAAATTCCTCCACCCATTACTTGTGTTATCGAGTTTAAAGCTGGTGTGAGCGATTTAAGTGATATTGGAGGTGATTCTTGAGTCTTGCTCCCACCTTTTACAATTTGAAACCCTGGAAATCAAACTCAACAATTAACTACTCTTTTCCCAGAATCAGTTACCAAACATTTTAAGCAATTCACAGAGACTTCCGACGGTCTCAGACTCATCTGAACTCAGACCTGCCTGGTTTGAGAATGTAATTGCTATGGTTTCTCTTGCGGCAGAGTGGAAAAACAATATTTCTGTATCTAACTTTGCCATGGATGGGCTGTAAACACAAAATTGAGATATTATCACCTTTAAGTTATCATAGTTAATGTGTTAGTAACAAGGATTTCAGTCGGTACAATCAACAGCATTTTTGTATTTCCATTCTGTGTGTCAATCTATAGGTTGATTTGCAAACAAACACTCACAAAAGGAAGTCACCTGAACAAAACCTGGAACATGTATTCAAACTAGGCAGCTGAGCCTAAAGTCAATTTTGTAATGCTACTCTTTGGTTAAGTAGTCCTACTCGCGCTAATCTGCACCTAATTAAGAACAAAAACCCAGCTGTCGTGTCCATTGTGGCTTCCTGGTGGGTCAAATGTGTGAAGGTCTGAGGGGATTGGCTGCCAATCGGTGTGGTAGAGTTTGAAGCAAGGGCTACCAGCAGCTATTGAGAGTTAGTTAAAAACACTTTGAGAAGATGAGGATGAGACATAAATCAAGCTAGCAAGGGCGGAGAAGCACTACTGGACAACACTCTCAAACAAAAACTGTATGTTACTACCCTTCTTTGGTTCTGACTGGGAGATGCAGTCCCACATGCTCCTTAACACACGCAAAGTGACAGATCCAATGTGGGAAATAGGTCTGCTTTTCGGAAATGAGTGTGCTCATCGCTGAGAGTCTCACACAGAAGCATCTTTGAGTCCTTCTTTGACTCAACGGCGCATCGGAGTAAAAGGAATTAAGCAGCTCTTGTTTCAAGGCATTACGTGATTTTTGATCTCCGCCGACACACGTGAGACTTATCCGGCTCTTTAGCGGCTAAATGCGTGACTCATTCAACCGTCTAATTGCTATCATTGAGTGCTCGGTATCACGGCGGGTTGGTTTTATTATTAGCAACCTCTGTATTATTTCTCCAGATACATTTGTGGTGCAGCTGTAATACCAGAAGTCACATGGTAAAGGGTTAATGTTTGGTCAAACTATGAACAAAGACGGTGAGTCATCGAAAAGGCTAAGACACTGCCTGACACAAATTGTGCAGACCTAATCCACATGACCACAGGCTTCAGACTTAAGTCCAAAATTGGATTTCATCTTACTCAGTCTACAACTACAGAGTCCAATTCACAAAGCTCCTGCCTTTGATATCACTCATAAGATTAGTGGACCAGTGACTCGATACATTAAGATATTATTATCCAGGAAGTGTGATAAATAATAAGTTTGACAAGTGAATCGCTGAGAGGGATTTGGCTATGAGTGTTCACTGGTTATGATTACTTTAAGCAAGATTTAATTCAGGTCATAGCCAAGAGAACCTCACCATGACCTATTTTACACCCACGAAGCACCTTTGATCCAGCGGAAACACGGCTGACAGCATCAGGCAGAGAGCAAGAGAGGACAAAGATGGTCTCAGGCAGTTCCAAGCCGCTGTTCCTGCTGGAGCCACTTGGACTAATTGAGCCTCTGTGACAGGGAGCCCCAACGGGATGTTGGTGGTCATCGCTAAAAGGGTCAGGAAATTCAAAGTGAAGCGTGACAAGCATACAGTCAAATTGAGCAAAGTCTCCTGTGTATCCTCTCATGGGACAGTGATAAAACCTCAATGCTGCCTGCCCGGTGTTGCCACTGATGTCCTTTCAATAGCAAAGAGCCTGCACAACAAAACAAGGAAATCCAATTGAAATTTCAGCTTAAAACCGTTGGCCAAACACAAATTGTCCCTTTGAAGATGGCTCGTAAGGGATCTATTGAAACGTGTTGTGGCTACCCATTCAGCTGTCACTGGATCGGTCTTATTCGGGACTAATCTGCCCCACGGACGTGATGTTTTATTAATGCGCATCTGTGTGTGTGTTTCGATCCCCAGGACTTGTCCACTCTGCAGTGCGACGTGTGCATCCTCGTCTTCTCGGTGACTGACAGGCGAAGTTTCCACCGCACCGCCCAGCTCCGCCTCCTCCTCAGGGAGTCTCAGCCACACACACCAATCATCCTGGTGGGAAACAAGAGCGACCTTGTCCGTTCGCGTGAAATCAGCAATGAGGGTATGTAGGGGGGAGGGACGGTGTCCATGTGGATGTAGTGTGATTCCCAATTCCCTTGAAATTGCCTTCGTGTTTCCCTCCCTTTGGGTTTGTGGGATGGAAATAAAGAGCGAAGAACTAAGGTGATATGTTTTAAGAGACATGAGAGAACATTTCCTCTGAAGCACCACGTGCGGTGACGGGGATTTCTGAAAATGATGGCAGTTGATCTGAGCTGGATCAGCTGTCAGTCAGCTTTAACAGCTATCAAGACATCAAACAGAGTTTGCCTGTGCCAGAGAATTCTCATATCGGTCGACAGGTATTGAAAGTATGCCTTGCATCCTTTCTGTCCTATCCAGGTGCACAAAGGACACTTTAGTCCACACGTTAAGCCTTCCCTTTAGCATCTCTCGCTGACACCCACAGATTTATGCACACAGTCCAGTAGACACACTCACTCTACAGTGACAGTTTTTTCTCTGTTGCCTGTTTAAAAAACATCTGCGCATGAATAACGAGCAGCCTTCTCTGTTTAATTTATACTGTGTCCTGCTCAGAGGCACAGCTACCGTTTCTACTGCAAGAATACTTTTAAATTATTCATCTGCTACTTGTATCTCTATTCCTAAGCTGATTTTGTTATTGAATTTATTACCCTCCGGGTACCCAACTCTCCCCTCCCCTCCGGGGTTAGGAGGGGGGTTCAATGTCACCAGACCCTGGTGCCTCGTGACACGATTTACTTGGCAAACTGCTTCAAGGAAAATATAAAAGGGATAACAACAATCTCTCCAGTAAATTAAGAAATAAGTGTTCCTTTAATTGTCCACAATTTAAACAGGTTTTGAATTAAAATGTAGTACCAGAAAACAAAAACTAAAGCCTGGCAGTGATAGACATGAGATTAATGTGTTATCTATCTTAATTGCTGCATAACTCATGTTGAGTTGATTTGGATCATATCAAAAAGGGAATTGGGATGTAACTATAGTAAGAGCGATACCCAGTATTTTAAAAGCACAGTACTACAGTAGGTAGATATTTTTCGCCTTTGCCGAGCCAGCAATGGATCCAACAGTGTCTTTATCTGCTGTAGGCGGGCTGCCAACATTAGCTTGAGCCAAGCGTGCGATGGTAGAACGCTGATATCGTAGTCATAACGTCACCCAGTATTAATTCCGTGGCTGGAGTCACTACGTTTCGTTTTCCAGCGGGAGTTTGTTTTTGAGCTGGTCTCCAATAAAAGCAGCCAAAAGCGATTGTTTGCGGTAGCATAGTGCTCTCTGCATTTGAAGCGTACTACAAATAACACATCAATCCAAACTCTGTCTTGCTCTGCCACATGTTGGAGCCACGCAGCAAAGAGTTGTGTTTGTTGAATGTTTAGTCGCGCGTTAATGTTCCTTAATTTCATTGTTTTCAACGTGCAGTAACCTTTCTTTGTGCCGTCATTTTTTTCAGCTGTGACTTCTCTTCTTCGCTTTCGTGTACATTTGTATATATTTGGGCGAAAAAGCAGCCGCTTGACTCACGCATTAACTCAACTTTTTTGTTTTAGCCCTTATGTTTTCCCAACAAACATCAGGGGTTTATACCGTTATTAGCCTCTGGTGTGTCAGATCTATCTAAAATGAGTTAGCAAGAAACATTAGCATTGGCAAGTTTAATTTTCTAGATGGACCTAAACATTAATAAGAATTTCTAGCAATAAACATGCCACTTTTATCATTATAGATTTTACATGACTGAGCGGAGAACAGTAAACCTGACAGGCATGGCTAAAGTAACCAAGGGAGGGTTGGGCTCACTGGCAAACAACTAGTTTGCATCTGCCCGGACAGACAAACAATGATGAATACGTAGGCAGGACACATTTAGTGCACTCCTGTTCACTTTAAATGTCTCGTTAGGACTCGTCCAAACAGATGACCTTAGATGGAATGAATTCTGGGTCTCGCTCCAAGGCAACATTATCTTAATTAGAAAGAGCCTTGGAGGAGTTTTCATTTTAGAGCAAAATCAATTAGTTCACTGTTTACAATATCCAGAGAGAAATTCCCTGCCGCGAAGCAAATGTGATCATCTGTTATTGTCATAAAACAGTGATAATACACAGAGTCTAGCCTCTAAGAGCTACTCACCACTAGGTTTTATTCATTTATCACACTGACTCACAGTGGTTGTAATTAGTGTGTTGTTGGTTTTTTTTGGTTTTTTTGTCACTTAGGTAAAGAAGGAGTCTATAATGTGATCAAGGAAACATATGATTAACGAAACAAATTGCTATTGTTGCCTCACAGCAAGCAGGCTCATGGTTTCTCAGTCATTATTTCAGAGGTCGTCAGATTTATTGGTTTGTTCGGTGTCAATAGGAGGGATCATAAACTACTGTAGTTGAAACTTGTTTCTGATTGTTTCAGTGGCTGCTCGGCCTCCAGTAGTCCCAGCATGAATGAACAGCATATCACCATTTTACATGATGAAAGTAAAGCAAATGAGGAAGGATGGGTTTAGGATCTATACTGGAGCGAGCCATCAGGCGGTGATTCTGTGGCTCTCCTTTTGGGCAGCTGTCATGTCCTCCATCTTCCACGAGGCAGCGTGAAAATGAATGGAGCTAATGAAGGAAAGTCCACTGTGCCAGTGGCTGTTACTCATATACGTGTTCCTTTGTGGTTATCCTGATGATTAAATACCTGAAAGTCTTATTCCACCGGTACGTCGACTGAGTCGTTAGTGTTAGCTTGTGATTTAAGCTGTGAATACGGTTTATACGTCGTACAAAGTCGAGGCTTCAACCTTGTCTTTGCATTTTCTGAATACGGGTAGTATAGATTTGATTTATTTTAATAGGTGCTTCCATTGTCACATACATCAAATACACATTTTGTTGTGGCTGCAAACGTTACCTTATCCACCCCATCTAATCTCGTGGAACGGCTCTGTCTCTCATCGTTTTATTAGTATTTTATTATTTAGTTATTCATTTATTTCCCAGACTGATACAGGATGTTGCCCTTACTATCTTTGTGTATGTTTGCATAGTCGCCGTACATTCACAAGTGCCTACGTGTACAACGACACAGCAGGCAGGTAGCCTCTTCTCTCTCCATCTCTCTCCATCTCTCTCCATCTCTCTCCATCTTCTCATCGCCCGATGTCAGCGAGGCTGTTGAAAAGCGAGGACTTGTGATAAGAGCAACAGGGAGGAGTGACAGAGGGATGTGTGAATATATGAGAATGATGTGTGTGTGTGAGAGAGTTTGGGCAGAGTGGGGCTTTTTTTCAGTGGTCTGTAGGAATTTATTAAAAAATATAAGGATTTAGCATTACACCAGTGGACCGTTTTTTCCATGTATCGGCGATTCATTTTGACCTCTATATCTTTGCCCGTGTGTGTGATAGAGGTGATATTGTAGCTCTCTTAAGAAAAAAACAACAGACCTGCTTATTTTGTTCAATTCAGCCTTTAAGTGGTTATACACCGGTACACCAGCATCCCAAGGCAGCAGAAATCCAAAGTCAAAGAACAGCTTGGAAGATATCTATAAAGCTGAAGTCATGTATTTTCTTCAGGGGTTGGTGTGAGCAGAAGTAAAAGATCTAAAGGTAGAAGCAGAAACCTGATTCCAATAGCATGCTAATGCTCCGTATGGGCTACACGTAGTAATAGTTTGATGTTAGTTTGGTCTCCCCTTCTAGCAGCACTTCCTAAACTAGAATTTCTGCCTCACAGTTGTTTGCCTCCGCAACCCAGTCAACCTGCAGTTTACATCCATGTCTGTCCTAACTAGACTGTCTATACAGAAGTGAATTTGAAGGGGCTTGACCGCCCCCTGGCGGCCGGCTCCAGTATGGGTCCTAAACCCGTCGTCCTCCATTATTTCAAGTATGACGCCCAAATTCAAACTCAAAGTACTTAACCAATAAATTTTTCCCAAAAATAGTCATTTTAGGTAGCCCTTATCACAGTGTTCAAGCATTTTTCCCCATCAGTTTGGTTCTAATTAGTTACTGATGTGAATTCGCGGAAGGTAACCGGGACACGTCTGCGTTTATAGCGTGAAAGTGTAGCACGCCGCAGTCTGGGGTCAAATCGTGTTAGCGTTGCTTTGCGAGTGACACCGAGGCGGCAGGTGTAAAATTTGTGCGCGACGGTGCTTGAGCATCGCTGTCGGCTCCATCGCGGCTCTGCTGTGTAAGGACAAAAGTGGCAGGATGAGGGGTGAGGCATGAATAATGAGAGATGCCTGTTCTCAGCACATTCTCTGTTGACAAAAACAACGCGGGAGCAGCGACGTGGTCAGCGATATGGAAATACTGCCACTCTGCTCCCGAGGCGCCTGACGAGGACGTTCTTATGTT
>KV751365.1:4060452-4072602 GCA_001698575.1 Mola mola | reverse complement strand
CTGTTGTAAAAAATAAATAAACAGGTAAATAAGGATATAGGAAACAGTGAAAAATGTTAGTGGGTGTAATTAAAAGATAGTGACAAGAGTTTTCAGTAAGGAAAACCTAGTTAGAAAGGTGGCTGATTCGCAAGTGAAGCTACAGTGACCTTTGACCTCCAAAATCTAACCAGTTCAACTTTGAGTCAAAGTAGAAATTTGTGCAAAGTTTGGGAAAAAAAATCTCTCCAAGCGTTCGTAAAAAATATAACCTCTTAACTAAACTTCGAGGCTCAAAATGAACACACAGTTAAATCAGGTCCTGTTGAATCAAAAGGATTTATTACAGGTTCCTGTTTTCTTCCTCACAGGTCACAATGTTGGAACAAATGTCTCTGTTACAGTCATGTTTTGGTGGTGGTTTGTACCTCACATGTCCGGAAACTGCGAGTACAATATGTCCGACACAGGAAGACTTCATTCTGTGACCGCAGACCAAACGGAGACGAGCCGCCCCTGTTATTTCTGACCTATAAGGATGGGCGGCCTTTGTTGTTGTTTCCACCGTGGCCCTCTCAACTGGAAAAACATCTGACAAGGGCACTCCTTCTTCGAATCGATACGGAATCAACGTTCCTCTCCGTGACTGAGCTTTGAGTGTCCGAGAGACTCGAGACAAAAAGGGCTCGCTGCTGAGGCGACGAACGATTTCTAACAGCCGGGATTTGTTTGTTCCCATTGGGAAATGATTGGGAGCAACAGAGCCAGATCTCTCTTTTTTTTTTTTTTTTACAATTCAGGACTTTTATTTTACTCAACAGAGGTGTGAAATGCAACAAACCCTCTTTCTGAAAATGAAACATACTGTTAGAATGGACAAATGCATTGTCTTTATTATTCAGCAAACTCGAGGGAAAAGGGTTGAAAACAAAATCAGATGTAGTGGCAGCTTTGTGTTTTTGGTTGAAAGCTTCAGTGACTTCACGTTTCACCACCGAAAGAATCAATGTCGCACTAGCACCCTCTGGTGGCAAAGTTGTTCTTTACATCATATATTACAAATCTGGATGCAGTTAGTTTTTTTTTTTTTTTTTTTACACAAGAAAGAAAGAGAAACATTTACAAATGTTAATTTGCTCTTATTTTTCTAGTCGAGAATGTCACTGAAGAGCTTCCGCTTCTTGGACTCGCCCGTCTGTATCTCCTGCCAGTGGGCTCTTCTGTGGATAAAGTGCGAGAGGGCGAATTTGGCCCACACGTGGCGAGCAAACTGATCTGACCTCAGCTGGCTCTCACTCCCCACTGAACACAATGGGGAAGGACAAATGGGGAAAGGAAGTCAGTGGAAGACCAAACAATTAGACAAAGTAAAAGTCCAACCACAACTAAAAGTCGGCATTCACGTTATGAGGTTTTTATCTTTACCTAGTTCCTGCGCGATACTTTGCCTGTGATTGACGGAGGCGCTGTTCCACACGGCTTCCAGCACCCGACTGCCCAACCTGGAACAGGACATCTGAACGTACTGACCCTAGGTGAACAAGAATGGAAGAGCAATTGTAATAATCATCTATTTAGATGCCAGATGGCAAATACAACATACAGACCAGAAGCATATTTACAAAAGTTAGTAGTAGTGTCACAGTGAAATTCCTTCCTTGGACAAACTATTATATACATTTATACTCTCCATGTTTGTCTTACTGTCAAGAAATCACATTGCAAAACCCAAACCAACAATGTCCCAGTTTATGTCTCAAACCTTTTCCTCAGCTCGTATGTAGCTCTCACACAATTTGTTCTCACTGACTAGAAAACGTCAAAAACAAACTTTCTGTCAAAGAAAGGAAAAACTAAGGGCTGGTCGCTGTAGAGCGTTTGTCACGGACTGTACTCGTACCTCCAGTCTCTTGAGGATCTTGCCTCTTCCTTTGTCGCTGGAGGTGGTGATGAGGGCCTGCAGGACGTGGCTGCCCGCAGGGTCGGTGGCCAGCGTCAGCAGGTCAGCGGGGGTCAGGGTGCGCAGGCTGCTGAGGAGCAGCGAGCGCTCGTTGAACCTGGCCAGCGCCTGGACCAGCCGGGAGCCGTGGTAACAGATGGAGGACAGCGGGATCTAGGAAAGGATCAGGAAAAGCTAAGCTCGCTGCATCATCTAGTCAGGGTCAATACGGTGCCAGGTACACTCAGGATTCGACAGGTGTGCTGTGCAAACGGGGAGATTTGACTCGTCAGACTTATTCACCTCCGTCTTTGTGCCGCCCTCTGCTGTGTCAGAGTGGTAGTACACCTCGTAGGTGAGCAGGGACATGAAAAGCGGGAGGCAGCTGACGTGCCGGGATCCAGGCTCAGCGCAGTGGAACGCCTGAGGGTCAAAAGATCAACAAGGCTTCCGTCACTCCTGAATCAAACCGCTTCACCGTCTCGCTTTACACGCTTCATTTCAGGCGTGAAACAGTTAACTACAAAGAAACGCGCGTCTTGTTCGATTTGACTGCGTGCTTACGTTGAGCAGGCTCTGCATCAACTCTGCCTGCTTCTCCCCGCTTTCTGCGCAACTTTCTGCCAGCTGGACGATCACTCCCATGTGACCCGCCGCCAAGATGGCCTCCAGGCCTTGGATCAGCTCATCAAACAACCTGAGGAACTTAAAACGAGGCGGACACAGAAGAGGGGCTGAGCAACGCGGCGGCTGTTATCCAGCCTGGTGTGTCCTGCAGCCGACGTGACGACCCACCAGTTTGTGTTTAGCCGAGGCGGCAGTCATCCTCTGTATGGGGAAGTTGGCGATGGGATGGAGGGCCAAATCGACCAGCTGACCCCTGAGGTGGTTCTTGTAGAGGTCACGGAGAACGGCTTTGTGGGCCAGCTGTGTGATGGTTTCAATGAGGCGACTG
Source organism: Mola mola (assembly GCA_001698575.1). NCBI lineage: Eukaryota > Metazoa > Chordata > Actinopteri > Tetraodontiformes > Molidae > Mola > Mola mola. Next base: position 4,069,729 of record KV751365.1, on the reverse strand, counting down.
GAGGCCTGGTCCTTGAGGAAGACCAGAAGTGGACTGAAAAAAAAAAAAAGAAAAAGAAAAGGAAGTCAAACAGTTACGGAACATTTCATGTAATTCCTGAACAAAAACGGTACAAGAGTGGTCACCGACCTGACTCCTGGAGCGGCGCTGCGACTTGACAGGTACTCCATGGTGCGTCTGAGCAGCTGTTTGCAGAGTTTGGGCCGTTTCCTGTGACACACAGTCAACATGGTCTGGAACACTGCACTGGCAGCAGCATCTGTCACACACACTAGGACAGAAGGAAACATGGAAGCAAAGCGAGGGTGAAGAATGCTTCTTTAAACCTTCTGGCAGTTTTAAAAGTGCCCTCTGGCAAACTAAATAAGGGTTATATCTATATTCAGCACTTCTCATCAAAACGCTGTGTGTGTGTCTTTGAGGTCTGATAAATAGGTTGAACACACGTTTTTCCTTGAGCCACTTTTCCTACACTAATAAATCAGCCAGACTGATTTCAGCTTCTTTCATATGCGTTGGAGGGGACGTATCGAGAAACTGCGGAGCAGAAATGTCAACATAAAATAGGTTAGAGGTCACTGAGTCTCTTTGTTCATCACAGATTCATTTATAAACTGTAAAATGTCACGAGGGCGACAGTTTGAATTGAAAACAAACCTACCAGTTGGCGGCGGTAATGTCATTTGTTGTTTGTAAACTGCCAATAAATCTTTAAGAAGACACACGGCAAATTTCATCCAATTCGTTCCCAACTTTTTCAGTTATCCTGGTAAAATACAAACAAGCTGGCGTCCTCCTATTGTTACAATCTCACCTTTTTATTTTCTATTTTTATATCAACTATACAACCTGAGTGGTTTCTCTCAAAAACTGCATTAACTTTGAGACAGAAACTGGACATTCTACCCACGCTGCCTATGTCCACTTCATTTAACATCACAGATCTTAACGTAAAAGAAATCTGAAGTCATAAAGCAATACACAGAATACCCTTATGGGTACCAGAATACTCTGCAGGACTAACATTTCCCCTCCGAGCTCGAGCTTTTCTCTTTGAAACATAAGTCTTTTGTTGTTCGAGCAACAGTTGCCATCTGCTTGAGTTCAGTGAAAGATGACTCACAATTAACGTTGTCCATCAAAGTCTCAGTGAGGCTTTTCAGCTCGTACCAGAACGATGTCGGGATCTCGAAGTCGGTCAGCTGAGGGACGACCTTGCGCTCCTTCGCACCTGGATAAACAGAAATAATCATCTTTTTAAAAAAAAAAAAAAAAAAAGAAGATGTGATTACAAGCTTATAGTCGCCCTGCTGGGATGGAAATAGAGCTTTTGATCTTTTGGCAGAGAGTTTTCCCTCCAGTGTTGGCAGACGCTGGGCAAAGCTGACTCACAGGCATTCAGTAGCAAAAGCCTCATGGTGGGATTTCAAAGGGTGGAGGCACAGCAACAACACGCAGCTGATGGAGGGTATTTAGCTCCTTTAAAACCTTCATCGTCGCATTGACTTGCTAACAAGCCTCCCTGAGAATCAAAACATTCTGGCCGCAATATGTGAATTTGCCCTTAATGCTCATATTTTAGGGTTATACTAGAATACAGTTTACAGGCTTCTGCGTTCTAAAAAAAAAAACCAACACATTTTCTTTGACATACTGTCTCGTCCCAGTCAAGATGTGTCAAAATACATTTGTGCTCAAGGACGTGCGAGACTGGCCGTACGGTTGCTGGTGTCACAAAGTCACAGAGGTAAACCAGGAGTGTTGTTAATTCAGGGTTATTACTGAACAGATTTTTTTCACATTCTGAAAACACAAAACAATGTCGATGTGAACTGGCTGCGAGGGAATGTTGGCCTTCGAAAGGGCGTTTAATGAGGCTTTTTTTTTTTGGTTGTGTGACTTTCTTTTATTTAAATAGTGCAATAATAGTAACGGTAACCTGGTAACCATTTGGCTGTGATGCTGAATCGGATGCCAGGTCCAGACTACGCAACTTTCAAAGTCGGCGTATCGCTGCGCAGTTCTGACCACGTGACTTGCTGTCTTGTTCACACGCTGTTGCTTCACACGAGAACTTCCAAGAATAGTTAATGATTCCAGTTTGAACATGCTAAAGGTAAACTAAACTAAAGCCTCCAAATATTTGGAATCCGGGATTCTACACTCATATCACAATTACCCACCAAATATCACTGAAAGAGAAAAAAAAAATAGACAAGTGGGAAAATGTTTCATTGTTAACTTTTCATCTGGCACTGTATGTTATTATATTCCCGCAGTGGCTGGGACATCTGTTCGTACCTGGACGGGACTCAGTGCGGGGCGGGCCGAGACAGCCTGCCAGGACGTGCAGGAGCGTGCGGACCACGTGTGAGCCGTGAACGTGTCTGATGAACTGCTCGCTGTTGTCTCTCACCATCTGGCTCAAAGACAACACCTGGGCCTCCAGCACTCCACAGCTCTCTTCCTCCTCCTCCTCCTTCTGTGACGACTCTAAAAAGGATACACACGCAGCAAACACAGTCGTCACTGGTGGGTTTTGCACTTTATTGTACTTATTTTACACCACGTTGACAACATTTGTCATCTTACCCGTTGACTTGGACATCTGCCTGACTGCACTCTCCACCACGTGGCCGCCGCACGGGTCACAAGAAACCACCTGAAACTCCGAACCCGACTCTCCGCCCAGTTCGGCCAGCACCTGAGCCACCTGCTCGGGATGGGACAGCGGGAGCAGCTGCTGCAGGGTGATGCTTCCCGTCCGGTCCGTCGCAACCAGGCTCGCCTTACCTCTAACTTCTGTGAGGACATTCTCCACAAACATCTCTATGTGAGGAATATAAAGACCCACATCGAGACAGATCAGTTGACATCTGATGGCAAATAGTCAAAAATGTATGAAATTACAAATTGGACAGTGGTTGGAGTTATTCTGGTAGAATTGTGTCATTAAGGCTGCAACAAGCAGACTTATCATTAAAAAAAATTAGGAACCTGGTTCCACGTACACACGGCAAAGAAATCCACCGTCTCCAGGAGAAAAATACCTAAAACGTGGCGCCAAATCAGCGTCCATACAAATAATCTAGTGAAGTAAATACGGCTTCTTCATTCTCCGGTTCAAGCTCCGGATGAAGACTAACGGTCGGCTGGTTTGAACAAGCTGTTTGAGAGCTATTATAATGCACTCTTTGAAACTATAATTGATATTTTATCGTTTTTAAAGTCAAGACTTAATTGAGAAAATAATCAGCTAATTAATCTCAAATTAGAATGCTAGCTATAGCCTTTTTTTTTTTTTTAACTTAATTAGAGAAATTTTAACATGGCTCTTTCATTTCTAAAAGAAATAAATGAAGCTTCTCAAAGGATGATTTTTTTAATCAACAAAAGGAGCTGTAACTGGTTAAGTTAAATACAGTGTGGAACAGTAAAACAACAGTATCTGAGGCTGTTTAATTGAGCTTTTTGGGGCCTTTACCCAATTCAACATGTATAAAAACATAGTAAATAGACACAACTGGTCTATTTAGTCATTGCACACTAACACATTAGTGCATATGCGATTATATAGACATTTAGAATTTCTTATCTTCTAATCAAGATCGAGATTATTATTTAAATATGAATGAACACTGCAACAGAATTCAGTTATCTTAAATAACTCTAGAGTCCCTCACTGTAATGTGAGCGGGAGTGCTGCTGATTCAGTTTTTTAATTGCACTTTGGAATATAATGTCAAAATGGTGAAAACAATTCAGCTCAAGGTGACATTTTCAAAAACCTCGTTTTGTGTAACCAGGATACTGAAAATATTTAATAAAGGATAATATAACGAGCAAAAAGTAAAATTATTTTATTTTATTCCTATAAAAGTAGTTAAAAGCAAAGCACAGATTTAGTTTCAGTACGATGGTCCTGATTGTCACGTTTCCGCGGCTAATCACCATCCAACTGTCTGTTTGTTCATGTCTTCGGAAGAACGATCGCTTACCTTTCTCCTCATCGTTTTCAAAGCCTTCGCCGAGTCTTTCCCCGACTCTGCGGAAATAGCCCACACTCAGGGCGTCCAGGCGCTTCCTGCCGCTGTCTGTCTGCCCCCTTTCTCCTTCTTCACCTCCTCCTCTCCTCTTCCTCCGAGCTCCTCCATCTCCATCTCCACCGGGGTGGCTCCTCTTCTTCTCCCTCCCTTTCTGTGGCTTCCCTTCCTCTGCTTTCACCAGCATAGTGTCGACCTTCCAACGTGCAGCTTACAGGTAGAAAGTCAGATTGACTCCGGCTCCTGAAGGGAACACGAGGAGAAAATGTAAAGCAATCATTAGGATTTAGAGTTGGCACTCACCTGATCTAAAAAACAGGTGATTTACACTGGATACCAATGTTTTTAAAACATTCAAATTTGATTCAAAGGCCAGTATTTTGTGTAATAGCATAACTAAGACTGCATTAAATCCGGGTGTAATTTCATTTCGTTTCGTTTTCTGCCGCTTATCCGGGTCCGGGTCGCGGGGGCAACAGCCTGAGCAGGGAGATCCAGACGCTCCTCTCCCCAGCCACTTCCACCAACGCCTCCGGGGGGGACACCGAAACGTTCCCAAGCCAGCCGAGAGATATAATCTCTCCAGCGTGTCCTTGGTCTGCTCCTTGGTCTGCCCCAGGGCCTCCTCCTGGATGGGCATGCCCGAAACACCTCCCCAGGGAGACATCCAGGAGGCATCCTGACCAGATGCCCGAACCACCTCAACTGGCTCCTCTCAACGCGGAGGAGCAGCAGCTCTATTCTGAGCTCCTCCCGGATGTCCGAGCTCCTCACCCTATCTCTAAGGCTGAGCCCAGCCACCCTGCGAAGGAAGCTCATTTCGGCCGCTTGTATTTGCGATCTCATTCTTTCGGTCACTACCCAGAGCTCGTGACCATAGGTGAGAGTTGGGACGTAGATTGACCTGTAAATTGAAAGCTTTCCCTTCTGGCTCAGCTCTCTCTTCACCACAACGGATCGCTTCAGCGTCCGCATCACTGCCGACGCTGCTCCAATCCGTCTGTCAAACTCCTGCTCCATTTTCCCCTCACTCGTGAACAAGACCCCGAGATACTTGAACTCCTCCACTTGGGGAAGCGACTCTCCCCCGACCCAGAGTGGGCAATCCACCCTTTTCCGGCTGAGAACCATGGCCTCAGATTTAGAGGTGCTGATTCTCACCCCCGCCGCTTGACACTCGGCTGCAAACCATCCCAGTGAGAGCTGGAGGTCACTGTTCGATGAGTTTCAATGAGTTTAATATATATTAAATGATCACTGTCCTAAATAACTTCAATCATAATGTCCTAATTTTTTGAGGTGCACTGGTAAGATACTAAAATATACGGGGTTTTGATTGCCTGTACAAGACACAGTTAATTATTCAGTAGGAACAGGTCGGTCTGTACTCTTTTTTCAGTCAACGCATTTTCCCTGGGAAGTAATTCCGAATGTATTATATATAAATGCGGTGCAGCTGTTCGTTAGGCAAAAATAATACATCATACATCAAAGAACATACATCAAGAATACATCAAATAATACCATAAGTCATGTTATATGAGGTTAATATGATCGCTAATAAGCGGTGACAATATATATTCACATATGCCAGAAAGGAAGTTCCACTTTAAGTAAGCTCGTCAAATACTGACGTCCATGTGTAAGACAAAAAAACCTCGCATTTAAACCGTTGATTTTATCGTATTTGGCTAAAAGGCATTTGATTGAGACATTATACTAAATCTGGAGAAAATTAAATAAATGCAAATACAACTTAAATAAGGTAACAAAGTGTGCTTTACCTCACGTGTGAAATGTGCGGACTTGACTGAGTTGACGAGTTGTGGGCGCGTAGTGATGACGTCTACAGGGCGGCGCTTTTTTCTCGAATCACTATTTACATTTTTTTTAAATAAGTTTTTATTTAATCGCGGTTCTTATTTGTAAATATGTTTGATTCCTGTCACGTTTTCTTTTTATCACAAATTTAAAAATTGTGACTTTTAACCCGTCCCCAGAAAGTAGCCTTAACATCCGATTACATAAGTATAACTTTGGAAAATATCAAAGTAGGCTTCCTGTGCGATATTTCATTGGACTTTAGAGAACACGCTTGACCTGAGAAATGCTTTGAAAGACTCATTTCACCGACAGGTGATTTTGAAATACAACTCAAAACAGGCCAAGCCTCTTTTTTTTTTAAATCTATTCGGGTATGTGTGCAGAGAAAACCACTTTAATTCAGAGAATTAAGTCAGCTAACATTTATTATCATTTCATCATGAAAACTGCATTTAGTTCAGTCTTGCATAGTTAAACATTAACAGAATAGCTGAAAGAAATCACAAGCATATTCAGAAGTAGCCTATCACATATAGGCCTATGTTTGCTTTTAGTACATTAGATGTTTTTAAAAGTATATTGCTATTGACATTGATGATCTGGGCCTTGGTATTATGGGATACAGAATCAAGGTACTACTCAGTTCTATTAGTGCAATAGATCAGTACAGTGTTGCCCTGTTATATTATCACTGCGCCGTCATAACGTGCACTGATTTTAACTTAGGACCACCAGAGGACAGCATGGTCACTTCAGAAAAGCACCAGTGCTGCAGAAAACCTCACTCAGTGTGTCAAAGATCAGGCGTATGGACTGGAGCCCAAAGGCATGACTGTCCACTGCAAAACGATGGAGAACTCCACTGCAGCACAGGTGACACGTGAGGCATTTCCAGAGCTTTTTGTATGAAAGACCTTCCCCGGCACAAAGCAGAGAAACCCTTGGTGGGTCCCAGGTGTGCTCGCTGAAGGACATCACCGAGCATCTTGTTTGGTTTCAGTTGAGGCATTTAATGAGCGATTGTCAAACTCATCGCAGGATTGAGGTTATTGGATGAAAGTTTGTAGTTACGTAGATAATAGCTGTTTTCCAGCAAGACTAATTTTGGTCCTATTCACATTGAGCCCAAGGTGTAACTTGTGCAACTGACTTGTGAAGTAATGGCACATGTGTCCAATCTGTGGCAATAATTACAGCTCTATGCTTCTAGTTAACAGTGACAAATCCCTGGCAATAACTCAGGGTTGGGTTTGTGTGATGAATCAGAGTCGAGGTGTCGTCATTTCTGGTCACAAAGGAAACACAAGTCAGGCAAAAGTCATCCTGAGATCCAGTAATTCATTTTTGTACACTGTAGCGCACATTGAGTTTTTGCTTATATCGCTCATACTATACATGCCACTCTGCTAAGTCCAGATGTGTCTTAGCGAGGACAACAGTGATGTGATTCACTAATGTAAAGTGATTAAAATGATGTCACAGGTGTGGGGGTGTGGCCTTGCAAACTCTCCTTTTCCTGGGTGGCATCTCCACAAGCACATTTTACGGAAGAAAGATAGATAAGCGTGATATTTAGATTGAAAATGTTTTTTTAATGTTTTATTTGGATTCATTTTCCACAATGAACAACAGTAATTTGAGTGAGTTTTCAGAACTAAGCTAATTTAGTTTCACAGGGGCTAATGACTAATTTATTAATTTATACTGTGGTGCCCGTCAGGGCTTTGCACTTACGTTTGTTTCACTTTTTTTTCTAGTAGACAGCCCTCTGACAGAGGCAGAGAGAATTCTTAACAGAGTCATTCAGACATAGAGCTTGCAGAAGATGAGGGTCCAGTGGGCCAAACAGTCCAAGGCGTTTTCAGGTGCCGAATGCCTGGATGCAACAGCAAAACAGATGTGTGAATTGCCAAATGTTCCTTTGTGTCTGCAAAAATCACACTGCTTCCTCTGGTATCATAAATGAATGGACTTTTAGGAAACAGAAAGCCCAGTGTCATCAGATGTTCTTAGGCCAGAGGCTTACAGCCAGTGAGAAGTCAATGAGTTGACCCATGACCTACTTTTCTATGATGTTTTGATTAAAATATGTTCAATGCGTTTTGATGTCCTGCTGACACAGAATTCAGTGGAGCTTTCAATTTTCAGAATCAGCTCATGAATTTTGTAAATGTTTCACAACTCGCGATCAATCAAGACCTGTTGCGTACTCAAGTGCACGTGTTGTAAAATTTAAATGAAATTAGGTAAAAACAAAGTAGACATTGCAATGTGGTTTATATTATATGATTGATTTATATGAAAAAAATCTAAATCAAAATACTTTTTTTCCTCTATGCTGAAAGACCAACATTTTTAAAACAGTCTTCTCAGTGTCCCAGGAGACTTTTCTGGGCACATCTAACTTAGAGGAGATTCCAGAGTAGAACCCAAAAGTGACTATAATTCTCATTTGGCCTGGTAACGCCTCAAGATACCTCAGGAATCATCCACTAAAAAAGTGTTTTTTCTTTCTGCCTCTGCAAAAAAGATGACTTGTAATACCTTTGAGCCCTTAAAACCCGCAGAGCATATAAATAAACATCTGTTATGTTCAAGTCCGTGATGAAGCCTGTCCCTGCTAGATAAATCTCTGTGCTGTGCAGTTTAGTGGAGCATGGGAGTCTGCGGCACCAGCAGGGCTGCATTTTAGACCAGCCAGCAGAGAAGGGGCCGCAAAAGGGAGGACGATGGAGTCGTCAAAAACCAATCACCAGCGTTTGCTTGCGTGATTACGTTAGCCGCAAACACGTAGAGACAAAAGTTGTCCACAACAGGTTTAACTTTTCATCGAGCAGCAAACGAAATGGAATTGCATTTCAAAGAGTATATGAGACAACATTCCTGGGCGTAATTATAGATCATTCACTATGATGGAGGCCGAATATGGACTCTGTGCTGAAGTTCCGGGGGATGCATGTAAAATAATAATTGATTAAACTACAGAAATGAGCTGCGATCGACCGATAATAAAGCTGAGTGTGGTGCATCCACTAGTCTTTTTTAAAATTTTCTTTTAATCATGATGATATCGTTAAAAACACTTCACTTTCTTTGTTTGAGTTGTAGACAAAAGTCTTCCTGTGTGTATTTTATCAGTGAAGAGCGTAACATCAAAAGCTGTACAATATTAAATAATTAAAAGGTTATAATGTAAAGTAATTGCGAGTCATAATGAGGTATATGTACTGTATATGAATACACCATACCTTGCATATTTACTATATTCTGGGTTATTCTGGGGAAGGGGTAAGAAGGGGCTCCAGCCTGTGTCTTTTCTGAATATTGAACGTGCTGAATTGTGTGAAATTCTATTTGCTCTTTAAACCAAGAATCACCCACAGAGTCACTGTGCTTTGTACTTTGTACAG
>KV751365.1:4026403-4041504 GCA_001698575.1 Mola mola | reverse complement strand
GTGACCGGTTCGCACGGTGCCACCTGCTCACCTGGCCTAGCACATTCACACAACGATGGTGCAGCATCGGGGGCAATTTGGGGTTCAGTGTCTTGCTCAAGGACACTTCAATTTCAGCCACATTATGCTAATTACAAATATTCCGTCTCTGCACTTGGTGGATTTTTTTTCCCGAGCTGATCAGTCAGTAATAAAGGACACTAAGATTTGTTCTACATTTACAATAAAAAACAGAACAAGGAATAGTAAAATACCCTACGTTTCGAGATATTTTATCTACCTGTTTACATTTTCTGTTGCTTTACACTTTAGATCCACTACATTTTTGCAAATATTGCATTAATTTGATAGCTTAAGATGCCAGTTGCTTTGCAGATTAATATTATTACTACACTGTTTCAATACTACTACTGTGTATATAACAGCTTCTAAACAATTATTTTGAATTTAATCTATTTCATCCGCACTTGAACAAAAAAATGAACAAATAAACAAAAAAAATACTACTAATACAGGGAATGCAGAAAAATGTTGAATATTGTATGATAATTGGGGGATGAAAATATTTAAGGCCGATGTTTATAAATGAAAAAGTGCTGCCCCCGGCTAGCTTAGCTTAGCATGTCTGTGCAAAAAAACCAAAAATATTTACGTTTGTGCATGTATGACCTCGTGTTCCTCGTATTGTCAAGGACTAAAAGTGCATATAAACCTCTCAGAAACTGTTTGTACACATTGGGTTTTTTTTTTGCATCGCCCCACAGAGAAGATCATTGACTGGGTGCTGCCCTACCAGCAGTACCAGAACCAGCTGGTGGATCAGGCGGCTCTGATGCTGACCCTGTCCGGGAGGGTCAACGAGACGCAGCAAGTGTTAGCCAGTCAGACCACCTTCAGGCTCCGCACGCCTGACCTCACCATCACGGCAAGTTTTTCAACATTTTTTTCTCTACAAACTCCGTTTTTAGGGTTCTTTCTGGTTACGTTATTGACGCACTTTGACTCGTCCCTGCAGCCTCTGGGAGAAGCCACGGTTGGTAAGGAGATGGCAGCCAAGATCACCTTCACCAACCCGCTGCCACACACGCTGAGGGCAGTGGTGTTCCGAGTGGAGGGCCTGGGGCTGCAGCAGGGCCATGAGGTGGTCGTTGGGTAAGTGCGTGAAGCACCTCTCTCCCTCTTCCTCGATTGCATCCTAAGTGGTTTCACGCCCTCACTCACATCCTCCCTTCCCTCCCAGTGATGTCGGCGGTCTCTCCACGGTGACACTGACGGAGCACTTCATCCCCACCCAGCCCGGAACGAGGAAGCTGGTGGCGTCTCTCGACTGTAAACAGCTCACACATGTGCACGGAGTGGCCGATATCGTCGTCCTTGAGAAATGAGTGGGGCGCCGGCAACGCGCCCTCCAGTCCTGAACTCGCATCACCTTTCCTCACAAACTGAGAATCTCTACTTACATGCAAAAGTATCACTGTATTTTAGAAATATCTTATTTTGTACTGCAGATACTCTAAAAACTACAAATAGACAATTACCAGCTGTAGCATCATCAGTGTCATTAACGTGAAATAATATGAATTTACACTTCTGCCTTTGGCTTAAATGTCAAAACTGCGGTGAAGAATGCGGCAGCGCGTAAACGCGAATTAAGTATTTTAATTAACAAGCATTTGTGTATTGAAGTTTTAAAACCGTCTGATTGCATCTTGTCACCCAACCAGAGAGTTGTTCAAGACGCTGAAGGTGCAACAGGTCGGGTCATGAATATTTCCTGGTAATGTAAATACTGTATGTGGATTAATATAGCTTGTAAGATGAAGAATATTGTCGGACAAAACGAACCTCACATGGCTCAAACAAAAGGAGGATGCCAAGAGATGGTTTGAAGGATATATATATATACAAACAAAAAGAACTAAGTATGTTTAGGTAAAAAGCCCCCTTTATTTTGAAAACCAATGAGATAAATCTCATAAAAACCAAACTCAAACCTAAATCTTCCCTGTGGGAAACATTTTGCCAGGTGTTGTTTTATAAGACTCAGGGTGCTTCCCCAAACATGTTTATGTTAAAAAAAAAAAAAAAAAAAAAAAATCACTGCTGTTAAAGCCAACAAACCGTATGAGGACAGAAACGACGGCGGCCTTCCTTTACAAAAACCCTGACCTGGTTATCGCGTATCAACACTCAAAGTACAATGTGAAGACTTTCACTTTATTTTATAATAAGAACTCTACACTAAGTATCTATATTCTTTTGTATTGTATGTGATGTGTTGGTAATAAATCTTTCACTGATACGATGGCCTCACTCCCGAGTTATTTTCCCTCTTGGATACATCACCGACAAGTCTTTACTGGACGGAGATGTCATAATAATGACGTAGTCCATGGATCAAAGAAAGCAAGTGGCTACCTATTCCTCAGTTTGTGCTGCACGAGTCACACTTGCCTGCTCACTCCTTCCACTAGTGCAGCTTACAGCAGTTGACTAACTTTTTGCTGCATTACTTCATCCAACAATAAGTCACGTGTGTAGAACGTAGGCACTTGCATAATGTGATTGCAAAGGTTTATCTGACCTGCGTTTAATGCTGTTCTGTCATCAGGCCGATAATGCTTATCGATAGTGTCATTGCAAAACGTTGAAACATATCACTACTGATCAAGCGATCAATGATATTACAGCGCAGCTATTCTACGGCCTAAGAAACTTTTTAAAAATTGAATGCTTATTATTTATTTATTTTTTTAATAGAAGCACTTATTCAGTTGTATCAGAAAATAAAAAACGAGTATAGTGACCAATTAGCCTTCATCATGTATATTTTGCTGATAATATTGCAAGCTTATATTAAATCAATATTTTAAATTTAGGACTACCACTACCAATGATTTTCTGGGATAAAACCTATGTAAACCTAACAGAAAGTGCTTAGTGCTGCCCTCTACTGGTTGGGCTGCAAAGTGCATCACATATTGACAGCAGCAGGCATTAGAAAGAGTCAAATGAGCTTTTATTGTTCTGACAGTATAAAATACAAACTATGGGACAGATGTATTAGAACAATATGGATTAGAGAATAAAATACCTTATACAGTACTTAAGTTTTCATGTCAGGCACATGTATGAATTTAACTCAGAGCATCCAGAGTGGTGTGCGTGTTTCCATTGCCAGTTAGCATTAAATTAAATGGTTCAAACTTTGTATAAACACTAATAGATTCAATCATATATAAATAAATCATGTATTAAGATTACGCTGAAAAACAAATAAAACTTATAGCAGCCGATAAATGACGACAGGGCTTCTCTACAACAATATCAACGATAACAAATTACATTCAAACTTACGCTGAGCTAAAAGAGGTGAGATTTGTCCCGATGCAAATCTATAGAGCACGCCTCACATGCAGAGGTGCCGACAGCGCCAGCAATTGTCTTTCTGCTTTCAGCTGTCACAGACAACCACGAGATCAGTTAACAGTGTTACATATGCTTTCTACCACTCTGTTGAACTCCTCGGGCTGATCAGCGTACACGTGGTGAGAGGCGTTGTTTATCAGCTGCAAGGGGGAAAAGATGAAGGTGGGAGACACTCAGCGAGTTTGTGCTACCACAAAAAGCTTCACGATTAAAAAAAAATCTCATGAACGACAGTGATTTGAAGCTGAAAACATACTTTTAAAGACCCTTAATTGGATAGTGTCTCCAGCGTGACTTTACTCTGCATGTCTACTCACCAGCACTCTGGTGCGGACATGGTTCCTGATCTCAACCACCCTGTCCCCAGACGAGCTGTCCACCCAGGACTGTGCTCCATACAGCATGGTGAGGGGCATGGATGGGGGCAGCAGGTGAACCCGCTGCAGCATGGGCCTCTTGGCCCAGCCCAGAGACTCGGACATGGCGCGGAAGCCCACCTCACCGCTGGCAGAGGAAATGGAAGTGGTGGCGAGAGGCTGGTGAGCTTCCTGCAGCCATTGTGTTCTGTTGCTAAAAATGTGATGGGTGTGTGACGGCTCACCTCGGTGTCTGGGCGTTACAGTGGTAGATGTACTGCGTCATAGTGTCATCGTCGAACATATCTTCGAATTTCCTTTTGAAATCGGGACGGAATCTGTTCACCAAGCCCGGACCTGAATCGGAGGCACGCTGTGAGTTTATCAAGCGTCACGCTGTGTTATTGGACAAGCAGGACCACATCTTACCCCAGGGGCCCGCTGCTCTGATGACTGCCAGCGGGTTGAAGAGGGAAACCATCGCTGCAATCGTTTTTACCCAGCGTGGAATGGGTCTCTTCACCACCTCTGCTCCCTGGCCCTCCTGCGTTTGGGGCGGGGACCGCTCGGGAAAACCCCAGGGGTCTACCAGGATGAGATGCGACACTCTGCAAGAGGAAACAATGCCGTAGACAATCAACTGGCAATTATTGCTCACCTGTTTATGCACCAGAAAGACTGTTTAAAATTCTGCCCTCTGTTTGAAATTCGCGCTTTTGCTCGAGTTCTGAACTTTTGTAGGGCAGTAACCTTTGGCCAGTGGATGTGTAGCCAACCGATGAGAGTGAGAGGTTGAAACTCTATAAAAAAAACATATTGAGCAGTTTACATCGCGGTGTCTCCGTCTCTCTCCTCTGCTCTTCATCTGTCATGGATTTAAAAAGAGCTGCCGGTCTGCGTGTTTGACCAGACGTGGCTGAGCTACTCAGAGCGGAGAGACAAACAGCGGACAGGAAAAAGCGTCTGCTTTGGCTGCATTCACACAAAATCTGGCAACGGGGGCCCCTTCCTGCAGGGCTGTGAGGATGTGTGGGTGTGTTCTTTTATGCTTTAGAACGCAGATGGCATGAAACAATCAGGAAATGTTTTATATTCTAAATCAGTGCTTTGATTTTGCCAGTGTATCCTCTTCATTCACTCCTTCTGAGCCGGGGAAGAGGGGCAAAAAAAACCCGGCAATGAGTCAAATTAAGATCAATATCAGTGGAAAAAACAAGCTTGTGCTGGAATAAACCATTTCTGCAAAAAAAGAACAAATTTAAAAACCCGGTTGTTTCACACACACGTTCAGTCCAGCAGTAACAGAAGATGTGCATACAATCAGGACAGTCTCAAGCTGAGCACGAAGATCGGTGTCACCAAATCAGAATGTGACAAAATCTGAACGAGTCCACTCGGGTTGACAAGTGACCGTCAGGGTACAACCCCGAAAATCCCTGATGTACATACAAAAAACAGCAGCCGCAGCAAAGAAACGCCATCTGGTGGCCAATCGTGAAGGGAGGAAATGCTGAAAATCTCATCAGTTCCATATCTACTAGTTCTAGCTACTCTTGGTAAAGATAGTAACCTCAGCATCGAGGTCTACAGGAAGCCCACACACACAGACCAGTACCTCTTGTTTGACTCCCACCACCCACTGGAGCACAAACTGGGGGTAATCCGGACACTGCATGACCGGGCCCAGAAGGTTCCCTCCAGCACAGAGGGAAAACAAAAGGAATTGAAACACATCAAGACAGCGCTCCAGACATGCGGCTACCCTAAGTGGACCTTTGTCAAATCGTCCAAAAGGCGCCACAAAGAACCACCTGAGGCAGAAAGGGAAAAACGGAAGAACGTAGTTATCCCATATGTGGCAGGTCTATCGGAAAAATTCAGAAGAATCTTCCAAAAACCCAAAATTCCAGTCAATTTCAAACCGGGCCAGACCTTAAGACAGCGACTGGTCCACCCCAAGGATAAAACACCCAGGCATAAGCTCAGCAATGTTGTGTATGCCGTTCAATGCACAGAGGAGTGCTCTGACCTTTATATAGGTGAAACCAAACAGCCCCTCCACAGACGCATGGCACAACACAGGAGAGCCACCTCATCGGGACAGGACTCAGCTGTACATCTGCATCTTAAGGAGAAAGATCACTCCTTTGAGGACTCCAATGTCCACGTTCTGGACAGAGAGGACAGATGGTTTGAAAGAGGAGTAAAAGAGGCCATCTTTGTCCACTTGGAGAAACCCTCTCTTAACAGGGGTGGTGGACTAAGACACCATTTGTCTGCTACCTACAATGCTGTCTTGGGAGCCCTCCCCAGGCGGTTTAACCCCCACACACACCTGGGGCCATGTGAACCCAAGGTGTCACACGGAACCAAGGGTGAGGGGCAAACACTCTCGAGTGATTCACACCCGGGCTCTTGTGACCTTAACGACTCACACGATGCCTAGCCAGACGACCGCAGACGAGGCTGTTGTTTTCTAAACATGTCCTCCTTGTTGGTGATTGTCTCACCAACAAAGGAGGCTGTTGGTTTCAAACCACGTCCTCGTTGTTGGTGATTGGTGATTGTCTCTACCCACTCGGGGTTAAATACCTGGGTTTCCCACACTGAACCTCAGAACTGAAGAAGCCTTTCGGATGAGAGGCGAAACGTCTTCAAACAAGATAAGAAGTCCAGTTGCTTCCTACTAAACACTCCGAGATCAAGATGACCTGGATGACTGAGAACCTTCACGGACTTCTAGCTACTAGTGCAAAAATGAAGAACGAGCCTATAAGAGTCATGATAAAAAGAAGCAAACGTGCAGTTGCAGCAGCAGCACTACTGATTCCATGATGTCCACCATTTTCGTGGATACGAATACGGCCACAATCTGACTTTCTCAGATCTGGTGTTGAATAACGTCCCATAAAGTATCGAAGTCGATCATTATGATGTCGCAATTAAGTTGAATTTTGACTTTGTGGATGTGAATTATCATCACTTCAGCATTTTATCTTGTTAGACTGTCGTGTCAAAATTAAGAGTCTGAATTCTTGAGGTTAGAGCCACCAAAGCCTTCTGTGAGGCCAACCAATGTCTCATCAATTCATTCTCGAGTCCATGTGGACATTCTCTTATATAATTGATGAAATTTCTTTGTGTTCAACAGAAGGGTGCAAATTAAAGACAAAACAAGCTGAAAACATAATACAACCAGCCATGACTGTTGTTGCGCAGGATTCCGAAGAAAGAACTACTCGGACTAGGAGGAAATCACCTCTTTAGGGAGGCTGTTCACGGAGCTTCATGTAGTTTTTTAGTTTTTTCTCCACATAAAATCTCGTAAAGTTACGACTTTATTCACAAAATTAAAAAAAAAAAAAAGAAATCAATGTGGCCCTAAAAGTCTGGCATAAAAAGTAATTCTTTCCATTACACAGATTTCATAAATTATATAATTCCAGTCCTCAATAAATGGGCTTTCAGTCTTAAGCCACTTCCTTTTAACTGCTGCAATTCTCATTTTCATTTTATTGCTGCTCTTAACCTTTTTGTGATTATTTTGCTTTAAAATAATATCTTCTCTATTATATAACATATTTGACAAATAGCTGGACCCCCATAATTATCTAAATTAATTAAAAACATGTTCTATCCTTTATTCAGTATCAGCCAGGTTGATATTTAATGTCACATTTAATACACAGTTTAATAGTCTCTTCCATCACTTATCTCTTCACAGTCATTGACTTCCCCTGATTATGTGATGCTGTAAACGACACCCCATTCCCATTATATTTACCTCGAAGGGTACTGGATGGCGTAGGAGGTAGCCAGGTATCCGCCCAGACTGTGCCCCAGCAGAATCATGTTCTCCAGGCCCACAGACTGCCTCCACTGCTCTATGGAGTCGACAAACTGCTCCTCTGCCTTGGCTGCATCTGAAGGGAAGTTGGGCCTGGAGCTCCTGCCGAAGCCCAGGAGGTCAAAAGCGTAAATGGACCGCCACCGACTCAGCGGCTCCAGGTTCCTGATCCATAGGCCTACCCCTCCTCCAAAGCCGTGGACCATCACCAGGGGGGTCTTTGGGTCTTAAGGATTAAAGAAAGTCACCGGTAACGACAAAGGTATTGAAATGCGAGGAACAGCGGGGGAACGTGGGCGTGTCCTCACGGTGAACAAAGAGTGAGAGAAGTATTTACCTCGTTCTGCAGGTTTGTGCCCCGCGTAGTTGGTCACAGTCAGAGTCCATATTCTGTCCTGGTTTGGCAGGGTCACAAATCTGGCCCACAGGCCTTTCTGAATACCTTAGCAAGACACAGATAAGTCATGTAAGTGATCCCTCGGTGAGGATTTACAGCTTGTGACAACGGCTGTCTTACAGAACCTCCATGTGGGGAGACGAAGACTTTGCAGCTTTTGTACATTATTACAAGAGCTTTGCTACGTCTGCATTTGTTCTTGGGGGTTTTATGAAACATCAGTACAAGCAAAACAATTCTTACAAGCAAGAATCTTGGACTCTGCAGTCTTTAAAAGGGACATGGAGGTTGGACTCCACGATGGCCACCAGCTCCAGGCTGAACTTGACCTGACGAGAGAGAAACAAAGAGCGCAGCAGTTTAAGGACAGTACAAGTTTGCGGTTAAAGCTGGTTCTACTGTTTATTACGTATTTGCATTGAGCGCCTGGAGTGTCACGTTTCACTGCCATCACGCTGTGAATTTATCTCTCTTACCTCTGACCTCTTAAGAGTCACCATCACTTAAACTCCAGGCAGAGGTGACATAAAGCTGAGTCTCACATACGGTAGACATTTCTATTACCACAAAGGGAAGTATAAATGGATGGATAAGCTGAGCTGTGGTGGTTTTAGCCCCACACGTCCTCTGTTTTTGGCCCTCCATTTAGGCCAGTCTCACATTTCTACCTCCACTATGAGAACACCAGGTAAACCACCTGGTCTTCCATCTCTCCTGCAGTCCAAAACTGCTGAGTCATGCAGACGGATCAGGAAGTGAACGGTCCAGGTCATTAACGATAACCCTAATAGTGCTACAATAATAATGCATGAATTACTATGTGTCACTGGCTGAATGTTTTCCTGCTTTTTCATTGTTGTTGTCACTGGTGACTCCTTTCAGTGTTTGTGTTGTTTTACTGTACATTTAGGTGGCTACATGCTGACTGGGTACAGTCAAATAGTACTACGGTAAAGTCTAGAACCTATTAGGAAGTAAAGATTCACCAAACACGTTTATTTATTTATTTATTTTTAAGTTTAGCTAAAACAGACCCGCAGAGTGCTCGTGACTTACTCTGTCTCACAGTCGTTCTGCATCGGAGCCGTGGCTGAAGCGGAGTCCATCGTTCGACATGTTCCGGTGGGTGCGCTCAGCTGGGCAGGCTTACAGGTGAATGTGACAACACGCCCTTAATTTTTAACATGGTTTGTTTTTTTCTAATGTTTTGTAACGCGCACATTCCCGGGGTCAGCTGACCAAGCGAAGAGCTGTTCTACCGCGAAGATGCTTCACCCGCGCCCCTAATTCAGACCCGTAAGCGACGTTTGCGGTCGAAGAATTTCGGTCCTGTTTTAGGGTTTATTAGCTACTGAAAAAAAATGTTACATATATTGTTTAGTGAATCGTTAATGCCATATGCGACTCAAATTCGGCGCCGTGCCGTAAGGGGGTCTCGAAATCCTACCAGAGTACGTCATCTTCCCCCGTCTAACACCTCTCTGTTTCATGGGACAGGTTGTTTTCTCTTATTGCGCTCCCTTCCGGGCGACTCGGAAGATATTTTTTGTAACGCTAAAGCTACTTCCGGTTACTGAGGCCACGTCACTCATTTGACTGAGGAAGAGGACCTGTGCAGAATTAGCTAGTTAGCCCGTTTCTGCAGAAGTTAATCGGCGGAATCATGTCGAATTCAGTCATATCGGTCATTTCTCGGTTCCTAGAGGAGTACACCACGACGACCCCCAACAAGCTGAAGGTGGTGGATGCTTATTTGCTGTACATCTTGCTGACGGGAGCCTTGCAGTTCCTCTACTGTCTGCTCGTCGGAACCTTCCCATTCAACAGCTTTCTGTCGGGCTTCATCTCGTGTGTGGGCGCTTTCATTCTCGCAGGTACGTACTTATTCAGTAAAATGTCTCTTTTGTCTTGTCAGTTCGAGGGTTTTCTGTCAGCCTGGACCGGTGGCACACTGAGGAACGTCTGTGAACACAAGCTAGCTGGCTAAGCTAAATGACCCCATGGCTGATTTTTCATTTATTTTATTTTCGCGAATGTTCTAAAGTTTAGTTGTTTTGTTTTTTTTTTAAAACCCCAAATGTTTCTTTATTTATGACCTTCTTTTACGTTTATGACCCATACAGTTTTAATGGAACAGCTCCACAAACTGCAGCCTCCAAATTTACCACAAAGTTGATTCAGCGCTTCTCCACAACAGTTTCATTGAAATCCTGCTCATTGCAAACATGATAAAAGTGGATTTTAGACATTTGGAGAATGGTCATCGAATTGAATACCATTGCTCAATTTGGCTCTAACATACCATCAACTAATGCAACAAAGCTTTTCTAAATTACTCTAGAGCTGTAAGTGACCCAGAAATGCATTTAACAGTCTTGGATAAGAAATCAGAGAATAACTGGAACACATCCATTGATAAATAAAATAAATCATCACTAATTCTGATGATTGATTATCAGTATATTTAGGAGGGGTTCACAGTATGGATTCTATAATTTTTGGACATTTTTTATTTTATTCAAGCCCTCTCATGGCTTGTAACAATATAATAACTTGAAGTTGAACTTGGATTTTACACACATAAACACAAAACTGTTTATTAAGAAATGCTAAGATTTAGTTACTATGAAAACTCTGGAGAAAAATATTTTGCTGCACTCCTTCTTCGATAGTTATACTTTTTATGGTATTTGGTTAATAAATTAAATGGCAAATTGTTACAGCTTTGTCTATCGATATTTAAATTGTTTTAGAGTTCATCTGCTTTGTGTATCACAGTGATGTTAAAATCTGAACGGTGGTTCATCTGAGGGAGAAATTTTTTTTTGAGTCCCAATAAAGCAGCAGTGAGTCTGACAGCATCGCAAGTCTCATTTCACCTGTTTTCAAACATACACCTGAACCATAATTTTCATCATTGCAGAGTCACCTCTGAAAAATTAACCATTTGTAGCAATGCAGACTTTACCTCAGTCTGAAAGCAACTTTTGTTTAAGCCAAATTGTTTTGAGATATAGAATTATGTAGTAAATATAATTTTTAGATTTTAAAATCATAGAAATATTTTTCCTTTAGTCTTAATGCCTTTAAGAGCTCATTATGTCCTGAAGAATTAGAAAAATTCTTCTCAATCTTTCATGTCTTTTCCTTTTTTTTTTTTTTTTCTTTCTTAGTGTGTCTTCGTATCCAGATCAACCCACAGAACAAAGGAGAGTTCCTGTCCATCTCCCCAGAGCGAGCCTTCGCTGACTTCCTGTTCGCTCACACTGTCCTCCATCTAGTTGTGATGAATTTCATAGGTTGAAACTCACAGTGTCCCCCCCTCAAAAGGTGCATATTTCACACTGATTTCATGGTCTTTAAACTTGGCTTTTTAATTTTGTAATCAAAGGCACAAAGGAAATAGTAACACTTAGTTTTATTGATGTTTTTATTACATCCAGCATCCACATATCATTGAATTTTGTGGTTAGAGGCAGCTGAATTTTGCTCAGATGACATTTCTGCCCCTGGTGGTTAAGATTACATCACTGCTGGGAGTTTTTTCATCTCATTTCATGTCCTTTACTGAAGCCCAGTTAGGCCTGAACATCCTTAATTACTGATTCAGTCGTTGAGAAACAGACCTGTCATGGATGAACAGTTTTAAGTATGTGAGTTTTGTACTGTTGTTACTGTTGTGTGTTATTTATCAGTACGTATATAAAGCTTCTCAATTGACAATAAGTGGAATATTTTTTAGGATATTCAAGTGGGCTTTTATATAATTATGTTCCCACTGTAATAACTTGTGCTTTGAAACCAAAAAATATACTGTTTTCTTGTCCTTTGGGTCTTCTCAGTCACATTACCTGTTCTTGCCAGTTCATCATTTCTTAACGGAAAAGCTCCAAATGTAAACTGTAAGACGGACTTCAGCCTTCCCTCTCTGGAGACGCCACATATTGCTTTTGCTTTGCTAGAAAACAGTGTTATTGTCTTTTTGGACTTCCAGGCAGCAGGAAAGGCCATACCGCATGTCCTTGTTTCTGCTTCCCCTGAATAATGAGTCTAATAACTTTGTTTTGCCACTAACCCCACCTCCTCTTCATTTTATTCTCCCACAGATCACAACAGGCGAAGTTATGAGAACTCCTCTTCCGGATGCGGTGCCGCCTGCTGAAGTGCCACAGATTTGGAGAGTCAATCAACCATCAACACTGAATTATTTACATCTCTGCCACATCTCATGCAGTATGATTTCCTTAGAGTTGTTTGGATAACCATCTTGTTTTGTTTTTTTTTAAATGAACATGTTAAAATTTGTAAAGCATTCCCTTTTTGCACTGACAAGAAGACATTAAAACAATGGTGACCTTGTGAAAAATGCATCAGTGCTTGAATGAAACCGTGTCCATTCTGATGAGTGTTCAGCCTTAGTTGGCATGTTTTCAATAATACACAGTTGAAGAGGGACTGTATTGCATGATTGTGTCTAAAAGTCCCTAAAGTATGCAGCTGCTTTATATTCTGATAATGAGTGAGAACAGGTGAGTCAGAAAAGAACAAGTTAACAATAGATGATGTCAGACTGACATGTTTGAATTAAAAGGAAATGCACCAGCAGCAGCCAGGGTCGGAGGCATTGTGTTTTCAGGTTGTCTGACCTTAAAGGTTTTGCGGGAATTTCTTCAAACTTTGCATCAACGTCATCATCTGACTAAGGGATGGACTGTTAGGATTTTGGAGGTCAAAGGTCTTGTGCCACATTTATCAAATCAATTTTTATTTGTATAACTCAAAATCACAATTTACATATTATCTTACTGGGCTTTGACAAACTGTACAGATGTGACACTCTCTGCCCTTAGACCCTCGAACCGGGTGAGGAAAAACTTAGAATACCCTAAACAGGGAAAATAAACCTCAGGAAGAACCGAAGAGAAGGGATCCTTCCTGGGACAGATGAACATGACACAGATGTCAAATGTACAGAACACAACAAGATGACAATAACAGTTTACTAAGAATGTTTGAACTCATATGAGTCTATAAATCCAGATATGGTATGTCGGTCCGGGAGTCCATGGGCTAGGCTGGGCAGTCCAGCCTAGGATCCAAGTCACAGGATCTCCTGTCTTAATGTGGGAAGGAGGCATCAGGCAGGACCGGAGCAGCGGCTCCCATCGCGACCTAGAAAAACCTTCAGGATGATAAAGCACAACAACTCCAGGGAAGAAGTAAAGTTAGTGTAAGGATATGGACATTTAGAGGAGCAGAGATGGAGACAGAGTCAGAGGGGGGAGAGAAGAGAGCTCAGTGCATCATGGAGTGTTCCCCCAGCAACCTAAGCCTATAGTAGTATAACTAAGGGCTAGATAGGCCAGCCTTAACTATAAGCTTTTTCAAAAAAGGAAGGTTTTAAGCCTACTCTTAAAATCAGAGTGTGTCTGCCTCCCATACCAAGACTGGAAGATAGTCCCACAGGAGAGGAGCTTGATAGCTGAAAGCTCAGCCTCCCATTCTACTTTTGGAGATTCTTGGGATCACCAACAACCATGCATCTGTGGGCATAAGGTTCTGGTTGGGTGATAGGGTACTATGATCTCTTTATGATAAGATGGTGACTAAGCATGTATAGCTTTGCAGGTGAGGGCAAGGATTTTAAATTCTATTCTGGATTTAACTGGGAGCCAGTGCAGAGAAGCCAGTATGGGGCAAATATTGTCTCTAATATTAGTTCTAGTCAGTACATGCGCTGCTGCATTCTGGATTAACTGAAGAGTTTTTAAAATCTTATTAGGGCAACCTGAAAATAAAGAATTACAGTAATCCAGCCTGGAAGTAACAAATTCGTTAACTAGTTTTTCTGCATCTTGTTGAGACAGGATGTGCCAGATTTTAGCAATGTTACGGAGGTGAAAGAAGGCCGTTATTGAAATGTGTTTTAGATGTGAGTTAAAAGACAGCTCCTGGTCAAAGATAACACCCAGGTTTCTGACAGTGGTGCTGGAGGCCAAGGAAATGGCATCCAGATTAACTATGTTGTTTGATAATGAGTCTCTAATAATTACTTCAATTTTCTCAGAGTTTAATAAAAAATTATGAGACATCCAGTTTTTAATGTCCTTAAGTCATGCCTGGAGTTTAGCTAACTGATGGGTTTCATTGGGCCTCATTGATAAGTATAGTTTGTGTGTCATCTGCATAGCAATGGAAATGTATGGAGTATATTCTAATAATATTACCTCTAGGAAGGATGTATAAAGTGAATAGTATATGTCCAAACACAGAACCTTGTGGGACTCTGTGACTAACCTTGTCGTATCATCGTTAACATGAACAAAATTATATCTATCAGATAAGTAGGACTCAAACCATCTTGAATCAAACCTTTAATGCCGCATTTCACTTATGAAAATGAAACAAGCTCAGATCAAAGACACTGACAATTGTCTTATCTCAAGAATGCATTGATGGATTTTTTGGCAAATTTGGCACAAACCTATGTTTGTGCTTGGTGAATTGGTTGTTTTGGAGGTCAAAGGTCACTGACCTTACATCTTTTGAGGTCACAGTACAACAGGGCTCTCTGTCTGGTGTGAAAGGAGGATTAGAAAACAACAAGCCGGCCTCTACTTTCCAATGCAGACTCTTGTGTTATAAATTCAGTCAAAGTTTTTTGCAGATTTGCACCTACTTACTTAAGACCTCCTCTTCCTAAAAAAAAACAAATCGGCCCCAACCTAAAATGTTTTGCCAATATTCATGTTCAGGTTTGCCAAAGTAAAGACTCAGTTATTCCTGAATCGAATGATATCTTTTCCAATTGGACTCCCAAACACTTAACCAGCTCTGTAATCCCAAATTTACTTTAAAACATGCACACAAACATATAAAAAAAAAAAATAAGACTTATCCAGCCGCCCCACTGTACTGTCACTGTCCATTTTGTATGCCTTGTAGAGGCATATAACAGTCAGCCGGCAATATTTCTAGTTACTACTAAATTAAAAGTACATAACATACAATCAAAGCTCAAGTAGACCGTTCTGTACAAGACTACCCCAAACCCCATTTTATGAGTGACTTC
>KV751365.1:3982347-4026186 GCA_001698575.1 Mola mola | reverse complement strand
ATATTAGCAGAAATGGGCTCCATCTCCCTTCGAGCTTGTCTTGAGCTGCACAGATTACATCATTAATTAAAAGCTGAACTGAGACTGCGGTATATTCAGCAAATTAAGAGTGCCCCAGCTTGAGCCGCTGGCTTGCGGCCTATTGTGCCAAGAGAGGGGAGAAGCAGCGAGATGCTTTCCCTTGTTCTGAAAAACTGTCAGAGTCAAAGACATTCTGGCTCAATTGCTTTAAAAGGCGCCGAGCTGCAGGGTGCGACTGCGTGGGCCAGTTTTTCCTGGGTATGAAAGCGCCTTGCATTTATAGAGATTGAGTCATGTTGCCCCCCCCCCAGGTCTATTCTCTGTAAAGGTCACATCTAAATGTCCTCTCCTAATGCTGATTTAAATAGGAAAGGGGTCATCTGTCTGCCCACCTCCATATTTAAGGGATACCATTAGCATCAATCAGTTTCAGATGAGGTTAGGATAAAGTAGGTGCAGGGGGGTGACCGGTGTGAACATGACTGACCAGGAAGAATCTGAACAAGGAAGGAGGGGACTTTTCCAGGAGGGGGTCGACCCTTTTATCAAATCAAATCAAATCAAATTTTATTTGTATAGCCCGAAATCACAATTTACACATTATCTCACTGGGCTTTGACAAACTGTACAGATGTGACATCCTCTGCCCTTAGACCCTCGAACCGGGTGAGGAAAAACTTAAAAAACCCTAAACAGGGAAAATAAGAAACCTCAGGAAGAGCCACAGAGGAGGGATCCTTCTTCCTAGGACGGACAGACGTGCAATAAATGTCACTTGTACAGAACACAAAAACATGATAACAACAGTTCATTTAGAATGCATAAAACATCCATGAGTCCCAGAGTCTGTGGATTCTATGAGTCCGGATGTATGGAAAGTCTAGTGATCCAGACGCAGGTGGACTCTGTTGGTCCAGGAGTCATTGTACTCCATGTAGGAAGATCTGGGTGTTGCTGAGTCCAAGAGTATGTAGAATCTGTAAATCCAGGGATATGTGAAGTGTAGTGGTCAAGAAGCAGGTGTAGTCTATTGATCCAGAAGCCATTGGGATCTGTGGGTCCCGATTTGCACTTGGAAATCCAGCCTAGGATCCAAGTCACAGGATCCAAGTCACAGGATCACCTTTCCTAATGTGGCCAGGGGGCATCAGGCAGCACCACAGCAGCACCTCCCACCGCGACCTAGAAAAACCTGCAGGATGGTAAAGCACAACGACTCCGGGGAAGAAGTAAAGTTAGTGTAAGGATATGGACATTTACAGGAGCAGAGAAGGAGTCGGAGTCAGAGGGGGGAGAGAAGAAAGCTCAGTGAATCATGGAGTGTTCCCCCAGCAACCTAAGCCTATAGCAGCATAACTAAGGGCTAGATAGGCCAGCCTTAACTATAAGCTTTATCAAAAAGGAAGGTTTTAAGCCTACTCTTAAAATCAGAGAGTGTGTCTGCCTCCCGTACCAAGACTGGAAGATAGTTCCACAGGAGAGGAGCTTGATAGCTGAAAGCTCTGCCTCCCATTCTACTTTTGGAAATTCTTGGGATCACCAATAACCCTGCATCCTGGGAGCGTAAGGTTCTGGATGGGCGATAGGGTACTATGAGCTGTTCAAGATAAGATGGTGACTGACCATGAATAGCTTTGTAGGTGAGAACAAGGATTTTAAATTCTATTCTGAATTTAACTGGGAGCCAGTGCAGAGAAGCCAGTATGGGGGAAATATGGTCTCTGATATTAGTTCTAGTCAGTACACGCGCTGCTGCATTTTGGATTAACTGAAGAGTTTTTAAAATTTTGTTAGGGCAACCTGAAAATAAAGAATTACAGTAGTCCAGCCTGGAAGTAACAAACGCATGAACTAGTTTTTCTGCATCTTGTTGAGACAGGATGTGCCGGATTTTAGCAATGTTACGGAGGTGAAAGAAGGCGGTCCTTGAAATCTGTTTAACATGTGATTTAAAAGACAGCTCCTGGTCAAAGATAACACCCAGGTTTCTGACAGTGGTGCTGGAGGCCAAGGCAATGCCATCCAGATTAACTATGTTGCTGGATAATGAGTCTCTAATGTGTTTGGGGCCCAGCACAATGACTTCAGTTTTGTCAGAGTTTAACATTAAAAAGTTATGAAACATCCAGTTTTTAATGTCCTTAAGACATGACTGTAGATTAGCTAACTGATGGGTTTCATCTGGCTTCATTGATAAGTATAGTTGTGTGTCATCTGCATAACAGTGAAAATGTATGGAGTGCTTTCTAATAATTTTACCTACAGGAAGCATATATAGAGTAAATAGTAATGGTCCAAGCACAGAACCTTGTGGGACTCCATGACTAACCTTGTCATATCTTGATGATTCATCATTAACATGAACAAAATTATATCTATCAGATAGGTAGGACTTAAACCATCTTAGAGCAGATCCTTTAATGCCAATTTGGTGTTCCATCCTCTGTAGTAAGATGTGATGATCGATAGTGTCAAAAGCTGCACTAAGATCTAATAAGACTAGTATAGAGATAAGTCCTGCATCAGATGCAGTGAGGAGGTCATTTGTAACTTTTACCAATGCCGTTTCTGTGCTGTGATGCTTTCTAAAACCTGACTGAAACTCTTCAAATAGACTATTATACTGAAGAAAGCCACATAGTTGTTTCGCTACTGCTTTCTCTAGAATCTTTGAAAGAAAGGGGAGGTTGGATATTGGTCTATAGTTGGCTAAAACTTCTGGGTCTAGGGTAGGTTTTTTTAGGAGCGGTTTAATTACAGCTACTTTAAATGACTGGGGCACATAACCTGTTACAAGGGATAGATTGATAATGTTTAGTAGTGGATTTCTAATTAGGGGTAAAACCTCTTTGAGCAACCTAGTAGGTATGGGGTCTAGTATACAGGTTGATGATTTAGATGAAGATAATGTTGTCGTTAGTTCCTTAAGGTCAATTGGATGGAAGCTTTCCAAACACACATCAGGACTAATAACAGCCTCTATAATTCCTGTTGCTGAACTGGAATCTGTGGAGTGTAGGATATTTTCTCTGATAAGTCTAATTTTATTATTGAAGAAGTTCATAAAATCATTACAGGTGAGGGCTCTAGGAATGCATGGTTCAATAGAATGATGGCTCTCAGTCAGCCTGGCTACAGTGCTGAAAAGGATCCTGGGCTTATTCTTGTTTTCTTCTATCAACGCTGAATAGTAGTCTTTTCTTGCTCGGCGAAGGGCCTTCCTGTATACTTTAAGGCTATCCTGCCAGGCCATGTGTGGCTCTTCCAGTTTAGTGGAACGCCATTTCTTTTCAAGTTTATGAGTTTTCTGTTTTAACTTGCGAGTGTTAAGATTATACCACGGAGCTAGTCTCTTTACTGGTTTTGTTTTCTTTTTAACTGGGGCAATGGAATCGAGTGAAGCACGTAGAGAGCCGGCAGTGAAATCGGCAAGGTGATCAAGCTGGGAGGGGCTAAATTTAAGATATGACTCCTCTGTTATTTTGGGATATGGCACTGAAATTAATGCAGAGGGAATAATTTCTTTAAAATTTTCAACAGTGTCCTCAGATATGCATCTGCTATAATAACTAGTGACTCTTGGTTTATAGTTGATGAGCAGAAATTCAAATGTTAGAAGATAATGATCTGATAAAAGCAGATTTTGCGCAGAGACATTTAAATGCTCAATTTCAATGCCATATGTCAGAACAAGATCAAGGGTGTGATTAAAAGTGTGTGTTGATTATTGTACACACTGACAGAAGCCGAATGAATCTAATAGTGAGAGAAATGCCGTACCAAGGCTGTCGTTTTCAATGTCTACATGGATATTAAAGTCACCTACAATAATGACTTTATCTGTTTTGAGGACCAAAGCTGAGAGAAACTCTGAAAATTCAGATAAAAATTCAGTGTAGGGTCCAGGCGCTCAATACACTACAACAAACATAATTGGAGTTTATGCGACTGTTATTAGACTGTATACAAGACGCATAAAGTAACAGCAACTAGAACACAGCAAAATTAAATTCAAGGTTAAACTACTCATATTGTTACAGTTATAAATTACAAGTACATTTACCAAAATACAGAATAATATAAAGTTAGTTATATGCATTTTACTATAAATTACCTTCTAGTCAATTATTCTTTCTTTTTTTTTGCTCAGCTGCAGTTATCTAGCAGCTTTAAGTAGTTACATTGTAGATTCACATTAATAAATTAAACACACAAGCAAATGAATATACAAATTTGAGCCTTCTGGTCTGATCACTGGTCTGTTTTTTGACTGGCTTTGATGAAGCTCTTTCATTGGATGTGACTTCGGAAAGAGGAAGACGTGAAACATTAATGACGCTGTCTTTGACTTTAAATCTGATCTCTCGTTCGTTCTGAATCTGAATTCTACAAGATGCCCCTGGAGCATTAAATTTAGATTTCTGTATGAAATAATTGTCATAATACCTCTGGTGAAAACGTGGTCGATTTAATCGGTCGCAAAATGAAAGTTGACCCCATATGGCCCTCGGATACTTTTTAATTTTGGCCCCACCATGATTGAGTTTGACACCCCTGAATTATTAATACATGGAAATAGATCATTCTAAATACTTTACATTCAGCCCTTTCAGTATATTAAATTTTAATGACTTTTTCTTTAACATTATTGAAACACTCTTTTTCTCCTCATTACTTTTCTGTAGTATAATTATCGCTCATCTTTTTACATGTGAGTCTCATTTTAATATATGTTTGGTTGAGCTGATATTATACTGCCTCTGTACTTCACTCTTCTATATCTAATATCTTTCATTTTATCTTCCTATTTATATTCGTTTATTCTTTAAATGCTTTTATGTTTTGTAAAGCGCTTTAAATTGCCTTGTTTTTAAATTTTCTATACAAATGAAATGCCTTGCCTTGTCTTTATTTGCTGTTTGGTGGTTCGTTTTAATATATAATACATTATACAGTACAATGGTGAAGTCAATATCAGCTTGCAATTGATATCTTCCCGAAAAATAAATGACCATTTTAGTTACTCCATATACCCAGCACGGGGAAATTGGGACTTTTGGACCTCCACCTTGTACTGGCAAAAACATATTCTTGGTAACTCATCAACATTTAGAGAAGTAACCCACTGGTATCCCATTCAAACCACGAAGCAACCAAAATAATAATAATAAAAAAAACATTAAGAGGCATGAAGACATCTCGCTTGAGCCATGCAAGCTGAAACCAAACGTGCCAACATGAATCATATTATATTGATACGGACTGTGTGAGACAGGAAGGCAAGTTGCAATTAATCTTCCTTGATTTGCAAATCACCAATATAATAAAACAAAACAAAAACCATGGCTGTTAGTCTCTTGCGTCGGACCAACAGGGATACTGGGATGTGTCACAGTGCTTGTAAGTTCTGTGAAATTTAAGTTTCGCTCCTCAATTCTGTCTGAATGATAAATTTCAATTCTGCCGTCTGCCTGCAATTTCCCGTAAAAGGCTTTGTAGACGAAGCATGAAGAAAAGACTTCAGGGACATCCTTGACACCCTTCACACACCAAATGGAGAGGCTTGGAATAATTGTTTTGTAATTCGCTGGCTGGGCTTGCCGCATGTCGAAGCTTAATCCAACAAATGAGGACTGGACCGAATCCAAAGTTTTTAGGCATCAAAATCAAATCATTTCATTGTCGCTTGCCAAATGAATTCTCTGCATTTGCAGAGGGAAGAGGCTCAGCATTTGGTTGCTCAAGAGAATATGGATAACAGTGAAACAGGCTAATTAAAGCAGGAGAGAGAAGAATACAAATGACACATATAAATTTAGAGGCCAAAGTCTCTCTTAAAGGGACACTTCTAAGTTTTCAAATATTCCCCCTTTTGCCCGGAGTTTTGAGATAGTGCTTTTATAATGAAAAATAATGTAAGCTAACAGATGGGTGCTCTCTGTCTAATTTGTTAAATCTGTACTAAAAGCCTATTTGGTGGGAAAGCTGTCATTTATGAGGCGTTATATGCCCCTGTAAACGTGTTAAAGTAAATGGCTGTCGGTGGGCACTGGTGGACATGTTGGATTAAAGTTGGCATTATTATGTTGAACATATTAAAACTTATATTGCCCTTACATTCACTTTGTATGAGTCTAGCCCCGACACTTTGAATGTTTAAATCATCTCAATGACTCTCGTGAATTATGCCTACAGTCAATCTGGCTTTTATATCATCAATTTTGAAGCAGAATATATATACTGTATATACATTATATATTATTACATGTATTGAAAAAACATAAAATTATAAAAAAAATGCAGTAAAATCTCCTTGAAACTGTTCTGTGCCCTCTGCCTCAGACATTTGATGGATTAACCGAGTATTCTGAAGGAGGATTCTGAAGATTCATGAAACTGAAACCATGTTTCTCATAAACTGTCTTACAAAACAAACCCAAACAATGTAATTAGACATAACGAGGACCTGAAATGAAAACTTATCTTTACACAGTCATCATCATCATCATTCTCAATATTTGAAATGGCTTTATTAATCAGCTCTAATGACGTTGGGTTATTTGCCAGCCTTCAGTCTCCTGTTTATGTCCCACTAAGTTGGTAAACTATTGACAGCAGTTATTCTACATCTCCACACAGGACATTACCATAATCAAATCTTTTTCTTGGTGTTTTATATTGAAATCAGCATAATCTGTGAACATTCTTCTGATATTGATGAGTGTCATCAGTCTGACAATCACAGAGCTCATCGGCTGTCCTCTCTCAAAAGTTATCTTTCTGAACTCCCACCATCATTTCTCTGTTTCCGTCGACCTATAAACATTCCATAATAAAACATCTTTCCACCACTCATTCAGATAGCCAAAACTGGCAGCTGCTGGGTAAGAATGTGGGCTTTTTACAGAGCGTAGAGAGTTGAAAATCATCAAAAGTAGAGATACAGCAATGAGGCAACGAGGTAATTCCTCGGGATCTGGTTTCTGCTGTGCAGTGGTGCGTACAGTCCCAAACAGCAAATGAATGGTTGTGAATGGGGCATCTGTCAGAATGCCACATCCAATATGGCGGTGATGTTGACGTACGAGCAGCTGGTCAATGTCTCTACATTTATACGTCTATAGGTGAGGCTTCACCAAACCGAGTACCCATAACACCTTTGTTACTGGGGAAAGTCTGCTTTTCTTTAAAAAAAAGGAAAAAAAAAAGAGAGCAGAACTGTGACTTTAAGGCGTGGAAAGAGCGAAGGAATAAAAGAGGAAGTCACGCGATCCAGTGTTGGTCTTGACTGGAACATATTCAGGTTTACATCTTGCATCTGAACTCTAAACTGTACTGAATCAGACTCTGATTGCCCCCTGTGACTTTCAGTATAATTTTTGACTACAATAATTCCTTTGGGGAGAAGATTCTGCCCAGTGTCAGTGAAGGTCCAGAGTGATGAGCTGGCCCCTGACGTTGGCTTTCACTCTCTGACAGGCGATCACTCTGATGTTATGATGCTAAAATGCCCTCTTGGATAGTTCATGGTAGATAAACCACTTAGTGCCCTCTTGAATGCCCTTTCAGTGGACAGAACAAGATAAGCTGCCTTCTAGTGTTCCCTTATTGTGAACAAAATATAATAAGCTGCCCTCTTGGTTGCCCTTCATGTGGACAAAACATGCTAAACTGCCCTCCGGGGTGCTCTTTCAGTGGACAAAATGCAATAAACTGTCCTTCAGAGCCCATCTTGCAAAAAAACAAACCCGGATAAACTGTCCACTAGGGTGCCCTTCTGTTGGGCAAAGCACAATAAAATCAAATATAATAATCCTCAAATATACTCCTGCTCAAGCTTCACATAAACTGAAATAGAAATGAAAGGTGTACGTTCTTATGTAACTCCCCTGAACAAAGCTCATAAGTGTGAAGGAAATCTTGCGAGCGGAAGCAATGAGGTCTCAGAAGACTGAGGATTTCTTCAGCAGAATCATTTGTCGCAAGGTGGTACAACAAGGGGAATCATGGGAAATGTCATCCCCAAGTGGAGTTATTTGAGGTTTAGTCTGCATTATTAAGGCAGTTATAAACGTAAAATGTGCTGTATGTGTCAGTATACTGACACCACAGTGCAAAGGGTCTGCAGACACAGAGGCATTTGTTGAGGCCTCTGTGGCCTTGAACACGGGCAGATGATAAAGTGTGCTCTCTAAATTGTAAACATGCACTGAAGAGAAGATAAATAATGAGAGAAAATTCCTTAACAACAAATATGTTACCTGGGAATGTTAGTACAGTCTGGTTTCTGGAAATGTTGAAAAATTGGAAAGATGTAGAAAATTGGACAATTTTCATACATTTCGCTATAGTTGTTTTCTAATGTTGCATGATGTAAGGAGAAAAAAAAAAGAAAAAAAAAAGAAAAAACACATTTGCCTACAGCTTGTTAAAATGTTACGATACCCCTTTCCCAACTGGAGCCTACATGGTTAACATCTGGCACATCTGAATCCAACTTGCGGTCACATGACCGGGGGGTTACTGGAATGCCAGGACCCGGAGTCCGTGTGTTTAAATGAGGAAGCGAATTCACTCGATAAAACCCCTGGCGGACGGTAGAACATGACGAAACTCCTCGCACTCGCCCTCAGCCTGACATTAGCTCGTGTACCAGGTAAAAACCGTGACTGTGGAGGTCAAATTGCTGACTCACTCACTTCATTATTGTGCCTGTGGTGCCTCACTTCTCTCTAGTGTTCATTACTTTCATGTGTTTCCTGTGATTGCTGGAGACAGGCCTGCATTTTACTGCAGGAGGCTTTTGTGTGTGCGTGCTTTTAAAAATCTTCCAAGGTACGTGCCGCTTGCCCCTTGGCATGGGCAATCTATGTTAGATGTCTGTTTTGTCAAGCCTCCAATGGCTTGTTATATTTGTCCCCCGAATCTCTATTCTAGAGGAATGATCCAATTTTAAAACATGGAGGGGAGTTAACGAGAACTATTTTGTTAGAAAGGAAACTGAAACCATAAAAGTGGAATAATGCGGGTTAGTCATATGCAACAGTGCATTCCTCAGTGATAATAGAACAACCCGGCACTGTGGGTCGATGTGTGTTCCATTTCATGTCTGAAACCTCTCTGCCTTCCACCAGACATCCTCTGCAAGGTAACCACCGGCGCTGAGCTGGTGGTCCTGGAGGGTCAATCCCTCAAAATCCCCTGTCCTTACGAGCCCCAGTACGCCGGCTATGTGAAGTACTGGTGTCAGGGGAGAATGAGGGAGTTCTGCTCCAGCTTGGCCCGAACAGATGACACCCGCAAGGCCAATCCAGCCGAGGACAAAGTGAGCATTTCTGACGACCCGGTCCAGCTGATGTTCACCGTGACCATGAACGACCTGAAGGAGGCGGACTCCGGGTGGTACATGTGTGGGGTGGAGATAGGCAACGGGTGGACCGCCGATTCCGTCAAGTACACTCACATCAAGGTGGTTCACGGTCAGTGATTAGGAATTGATAAGCAGAACATTTTCGTACGTTAAAAAATGCAAACTCTTAGCATGAGTCGCTCCCCGTCCCTGCAGGTTTGTCTGTGGCGAGCAGCCAACTGAGCGGGGAGGAAGGGAGTAGTGTCACAGTCGCATGCTCCTACAGTGAGAGACACAGGTATTTTATGGTCTCACCCAGTGTTTTGCCAAATTCGTTCACCTTCACACCGTGCAAAGTCCTCACAAACATGTTTATTTGCTTGGGATCCTGCTCTGATGGGCACTCATCCTTCACCGACTCCCCTGTGACTCCCTGTCAACAGAGAAAGTGAGAAGAAGTGGTGTCGGAGCGGAGACTGGAGCTCCTGCGTGCTGACGGGCTCTGAAGGGAGCTACGAAGACACTTCTGTGGCCATCAGCGATGACAGGACTAGGACTTTCACCATTACCTTGAAGAAACTGCAGATGAGGGACACCGGCTGGTACTGGTGTTCCGCCGGCCAGCACAAGATAGCTGTGCACGTGCAGGTCACGCCTCGACTCACGACCAGTAGGTCGCCTTTAAAATGAAAAATATCTAGTTTGTGAGCCATTTCTGTTTGGTTCATTGCTCGAGCTGCGCCAGGCAACACTTTAATTTAACGCAGCATCGATTTGTTTTTCTTTTGACATTTTGGGGCCCCAGAAACAAGCAAAAACAACGTTGACATATAAATTCTTTCTATATATGTTTTACACATCCAGAGAGAAACACAAGCATGTATTTGTAATAGCTTGTTTGCCACTTTGGTGAATGTTATTCCAGTATTTACTCTCATTTTAACTTTGTTTTAGGTTTTCAAAATCCCTAATCGAAAGATTATGCTCATTATCGAATGGTTTACATTGATTACCAACTAGCCGACTTTGTTTTCTTTATCTGCGTACTTTTTCTTTGAAATTAAGTGTCTGCTGTGATTTGCTGTGAGGTTCATTGGACGGTGACAGCGAAACTAAATAGTAAAGTCGCAGGACTTAAGCCAAAGAAATGTGTGGTGGCTAAGAGAGCTCAACACTGCAACTCAAGAAAACACATGAAGATAGCCCAAACACAAGCAAACTAAGATCTTAACATCTTCATCAATTTGATAGCCTAATAGAGTAGAACAGTAGAATTGCATGTAGCACAGATGACAGTGATGGACACGGTAGACCACCTTGACACCAGTTAATATCTGGCTAATGTGATGGAATTAGTCAGATGTGTGTCATTAATTCGTTATTTGCATTTTGCTTATTATTAACCTGTCAATTTAAATAATACCAAACCAAGGCTTCTGAAGAAGAGGCAGAGCCGGAGGACTTTGGGCTGGGCTCTCCCATCACTGGGGTCGAGGTCGCCGGGGCTGTCAAACAACTCCGCAGCGGCAGCGCCCTGGGGGTTGATGAGATCCGTCCCGAGCTCCTGAAGGCTCTGGATGTTGTAGGGCTGTCATGGTTGACACACCTCTGCAACATTGCGTGGACATCGGGGACTGTGCCTTTGGAGTGGCAGACAGGTGTGGTTGTCCCCCTTTTCAAGAAGGGGGACCAGAGGGTGTGTTCCAACTACCGGGGAATCACACTCCTCAGCCTCCCTGGGAAGGTCTACTCCAGGGGGCTGGAGAGGAGAGTGCGGCTGCTAGTTGAACCTCGGAATCAAGAGGAGCAATGTGGTTTTCGTCCTGGCCGTGGAACACTGGACCAGCTCTATACCCTCACGAGGGTACTGGAGGGGGCATGGGAGTTTGCCCAACCAGTCCACATGTGTTTTGTGGATCTGGAGAAGGCTTATGACCGTGTCCCCCAAGGTATCCTGTGGGGGGTGCTCCGGGAGTATGGGGTAGATGGCCTTTTGTTACGGGCTATTCAATCTCTGTATTGTCGGAGTCAGAGCTTGGTTCGCATTGCCGGCAGTAAGTCAGACCCGTTCCCAGTCAGGGTTGGTCTCCGCCAAGGCTGTCCTTTGTCACCGGTTCTGTTCATAATTTTCATGGACAGAATTTCTAGGCGCAGCCAAGCGGCGGAGGGAGTCGGGTTCGGTGGCCTCCGGATTCCGTCTCTGCTATTTGCAGATGACGTGGTCCTGTTGGCCTCATCGAACAGTGACCTCCAGCTCTCACTGGGACGGTTTGCAGCTGAGTGTCAAGCGGCAGGGATGAGAATCAGCACCTCTAAATCTGAGGCCATGGTTCTTAGCCGGAAAAGGGTGGATTGCCCACTCTGGGTCGGGGGAGAGTCGCTTCCCCAAGTGGAGGAGTTCAAGTATCTCGGGGTCTTGTTCACGAGTGAGGGGAAAATGGAGCGGGAGATTGACAGACGGATTGGAGCAGCGTCGGCAGTGATGCGGACGCTGAAGCGGTCCGTTGTGGTGAAGAGAGAGCTGAGCCAGAAGGCAAAGCTTTCAATTTACAGGTCAATCTACGTCCCAACTCTCACCTATGGTCATGAGCTCTGGGTAGTGACCGAAAGAATGAGATCGCGAATACAAGCGGCCGAAATGAGCTTCCTTCGCAGGGTGGCTGGGCTCAGCCTTAGAGATAGGGTGAGGAGCACGGACATCCGGGAGGAGCTCAGAGTAGAGCCGCTGCTCCTCCGCGTTGAGAGGAGCCAGTTGAGGTGGTTCGGGCATCTGGTCAGGATGCCTCCTGGACGTCTCCCTGGGGAGGTGTTTCGGGCATGCCCATCCGGGAGGAGACCCCGGGGCAGACCAAGGACACGCTGGAGAGATTACATCTCTCGGCTGGCTTGGGAACGTCTTGGTGTCCCCCCGGAGGAGTTGGTGGAAGTGGCTGGGGAGAGGAGCGTCTGGATGTCCCTGCTCAGGCTGTTACCCCCGCGACCCGGACCCGGATAAGCGGCAGAAAACGAAACGAAACGAAACAAACCAAGGCAAGACATCGTGATATTTAAATAAAGGACCACACCACTGATGAGGCAATTCAGTGACAGAAAAAGTCATTAAACAAGGGCGTCGCATGTGTCCACTTTTTAATGACCCTCATCTATGCTTTATGCAGCTTTTCTATGATTGGTTGAGTGCTTGCAGTGCACTTGTTTTCAAGTTGCTGAAGATTTTTTTCTTAATTTGCATTGCAGCCTCTACAGAAGTGAGCTGAAAGAGGTGCATCCACTTTCTCCCATTGTACCAAACCGAAACAAAAAAAACCCTGAATATATGAGGGCGGCCATCACATGCTGATGCTGATATCATGTTCCTGTCTGTGTGCTCACTTGCTCAATCGCATTACTTAAAGGAACAATATGTAACCCTGACTCCCCCCCCAACCCTCCTCCCTAGACTCAAAGCACACCCGGGTTGCCAGGTCATGGACGCTGAAACTTCAGAACAAGGCCGAAACTCTCTTTGGAAAATGTCAAGCCATGAGTCCTACGACATGAGTGGATAAACCAATTTTCATGTTTGCAATCTTAAGTTAGTTAGACATGAACCAGTTTGCGTGCCCCCCTTCCCTCGTTGAATCAATGAACCAACGTAAGCACGGAATCAGTCAACCAACCCACCTCGGCACAGAAGTCCCCAAAATTAAATGCTAACATTAGCATGCTAGCACGCTCACAATTACAGTGCTTACATGCTGATCTTTTAGCAGGAGGAATAATGGTCACAAAACTGGCACAAAACACAAAGAATGCACAAATGAAATAATGAAGTAGGATGCCAAGAGTTTTTCAGTTGACCATAAATCAAAGTGGGACTTGATGCGCTGGATGAATAGTCAGGGGATCCACAACGTCAATGCAGCTCAAGCTTAGAACCAATACTTTCGGAAATGTCACGGCAATCCATCCAATTTTAGTTGAGATTGTCCACTCGGGAACTACAGATCGACTTAGTGATGTTGTCAATCCTGTTGCCGTGATTAAAACCTGCTGAGATGTGCAGCTTTAAAAGCATTTCGGAACATCCACTGGAACTCTGCAGCCCGTCCC
This sequence comes from Mola mola, assembly GCA_001698575.1. NCBI lineage: Eukaryota > Metazoa > Chordata > Actinopteri > Tetraodontiformes > Molidae > Mola > Mola mola. The sequence goes on along the minus strand of KV751365.1, from coordinate 4,012,724 downwards.
CTGGTGGAATCCGGATCGGTCAGTGCTCCGTGGAGAGCTGAGCTAACTGCTGAAACCAGGCAATCGTGGGCAGGGATAGTTTGCCAAGTGCCTGGCCTTTTCTCCAGGTCTGAAATGAGAGCTGCAGCTTTTGAATCAATATGTGTTTGTGACAGACGGCAGGGGGGTGCTGGTGGGTCTTGGCGCAGCTGAATGAGGTTATTGATTATTATGAGTCACTTATCGAGAATGTTGATGTTATGAGCTATGGGTGCTTCGCTACAGAAACACTCTTTTGCTTATGCCAGTGCATCGTTTCTCAGCTGGGTAAAATATGTATCCGCAGCTGCAGTATCTGGGACATCGCCACTCACAGCAAGTCAGAGCGCCGAACACCTTTCTGCACCCAAATCCATCATCAAGCAGAGCTGGAACAGGTAAAAGAGAAACATGTTTTTAAAATTCCATTTTGAAGCACAATTAATTAATTAATTAATTAATCTGCTCTTAAAAATATGTGTAATAGTTTGAACATGTGCACGTTGTAGCTGCTGCTTTGAGATAAATGTCCTCCTGGGGCAGATTATCCATATTTTTTTAACTCAAATTTACATACAAAATTCCAGTGCCAGGCTTTGACCACACCTTCCATTTTTGATGTCACGCCTCTCACTCTATTAAATGTGATGGGTACTTATCTGTACTGTCATAATGGAGTTCACTGCGAGTTCAGCTCAGATAATTATCATTACATCCTTGGCCAGGACTATCTGTGCGTCATCATCTCAAGCCGTCGTGTTGGAGTTTGGGAACAGAAGCCAAGTAAGCCGGGCCGTCGGCTGTGACCACTGTGTGCTTGTGTTTTCAGTCAGATCTTGGAGGCCTTGCTGGTGTGTTCCTCTGTAGCGCTCCTCGCGGTCACGGCGGTGCTGGGGCAAAAGCTGTGGAGACTTCAATGTAAGGCGACTACTTTTAACACTGAGGATTAAATGTGGACGCAGATCTTACGTTTATTATGCGGGGTAAATATCTGCCTTTTCATTTGTGTCTCACAGATCCTCGGTATCCATTTCTGGAGCAGGGTCCTGAATTTAGACAAGTTAGGGAGGAGAAAGAAGGGATCCATGTAAGCCCTCTTTAACACATCTGCCAAGGTTTTGTTTTTTTAAAAGGGCAGACCGTTAGACCGTTACCTTTAGAGATGATCGTGCTAATTGTCCTTTTTGTCTCCCCCAGGATGAAGGTGACCTGCAGAACGTTGCCGTCGTGTTGCCAAACAGAGAGGTGGCAGATATGTACTGAGCCTAGTCAGTACAGACAGTATGATAGTATGACAACAACATGTTTTGGGTCAAAGATTAAAGTATTGATTTGGTTTTTTTGGATTTCTGACAACTTCTAATGAAGTTACGTTCAAAGAGAGTTAATCGAGTTAGAGACTGCACGATTATTTTTTTTTCGTCAAAATCTTTTTTTAAGAGTTCAATGATTGCTTTTTTTCTATCAAAAATCTTATTTTCTTCACTTTCTCTCCTAAAATTCCTTTTTATGGTTCAAAATTCTTTCTTTTGCCATCGTTTTTTGTTTCAATCAGAATGATTTTTGTATACATTCTTTTATACATTTTTTTTGGGTCAAAAGTCAGTTCTTCTCAAATTTCCTTTTTATTGCTGTATTTTTCTCCATATTATTCTAGAGAAAATTGTAAGTATTATTTTTGATATTGTTTGAATTAATTGTAGATTGCACTGTGTAGTTGACCTTATGAAAATAAGTCAAATATAAATTAGTCCAGGCATGTTCAATGGCTCGGACAAGAGTTCAACTTAAGACGAACTCAAGATGGAAGAAAATTTAAATTTACAAGCAGTTTTCATGAAATTACAGCAACTTGAGTTTTGTTTGGAATCAGCTGACGCAGAAATGTAACTTGAAATGAAACACAATGTTAAGTCCATAGATTTGCACGCAATCTTCTATCAACGAAACTCATAGAAATGATGTTTGCAACTAAAATGAGTTAGTAACTTTTTTTCTATCTTGCAGCCATTTTTTTAATGAATTGATGTAATAGAGTGTCTTGTTACTCTGTTATCAAATAACTGATGTCATTTTTGTGTTTTCACATACTTTATTTGTTTTTGTATATTACATCACAGGTAAAAGGGGCTGATTTCTGCTTGCTTTTCCATGCAACTCTAGGCTGCTGATTGTATATTATCCCATAACATAGATTCACTATATAGTTACGCGGCCTCATGCGGCAGCAAAAAGACAAAGTGACCTATCAACTTCTATTTTATATAGCGGGTTTAGATTATTGTGCATGCACAATTATCCCCCTGTAGAATTACACAGCTGGACTGCCTGTGTATATTTATTGCTGAAATATCTGCACATTTTCACCACATCTAACATATTACCATTTTTCATGATGGTGTTGTTAATGATAAACTGAATTACTGTAGATTTTCTTGGAACAAATTTTAGTTTTCTGGTCTGGTCATGGTCTGTTTTTGGCATTTAATTGGAAATGAGGTTGGAAACTGCTGGTCGAGGCACAAAAAACTAAGGATGCTGTGTTTTGTTTTAGATTTGATCCGTTATTTGTTTTTCTGAAATCCTTGGTTTGTTCTGAATCTGAACTCTGTAATATATTGGTCTTGGTAAATTCATATTTCTGTCTGAAAAATTTCTCAGAACAAGTCTGATAACAACATGGCCAATTTAAATCTTTTTTTTTTTTTTTTGCCCCTGGTGGAGCATAGAGTTATTTTTTTTTTCTCTACTGTAAACAAGTTTTGCCAAAAATAATGCTATGACGGCAGTGGGAGTGAACTTAAACCAAAAACTAGAAAGCACCTGGAGAAAAATCCTTGTTGGATCCAAACGGTGAACCAGATCGCTACACAAATCGAATCAGTAGTGCCCCTGGCCACTTCCAAACTCTTTGGAAAATATCATCCAAATTCGCCCAGACATTTTTTCATTCATCCTGTTAACAAACAAGCCTCCTTGCAGAGATAACAAAGTGAGCTGAGTGAAAGAATTTAGTATTTTCCCTTAAGTAGCTGCTCAATTTGGATAAAACATGCTGAAAATATAATTAAACATCCAATAAGATAATGCGATCTCATGACCTCAGTGCTCAGCGGTCACACGTATGGATAGTTTGTACTGAATTACATTTCCCTTGTATGAACCGATTATGTTCCTCATGAAACAACAAACTCGTCACGTCTGACGTCTGCACCGTTAAAGATGGACTTACACAAGACTGTTCTCAGCTCCAAATTGCAGCTTCTTGCCCTCTTAGTCTTGCAAACAAATAAGTCCAGAGTTGATTAAAAAAAAGTAAATCCTGTCTGTTTTGAAAGTTCTGGAGGGACACACTCACTATGTTATTTTAGACAAATTACACTCCTGTCTTTTTTTTATTCCAAACAAGCTAATGAGGAGGCCAATTAATACGTTCAGGTGTAGATACAGCCGGTCAGACGACGTGAACGTTTTCGAGAGACGCACTTGTTCGCTCCACATTTCATGCCTGAGCTGTCAGTCCTCAAAGCGTATCTCAAGCGATGTGTTAGAATTAATTATAAATCGAACAAGTTAATGAGACGACCAAAACAGCTCGGAACTCTGAGTAACAACCTTTTTTTTTTTTATTAATATCTTGTTTGTGATTTTGGAAAGATTTAAAAAAAAGTGAAAAGAGGTTTTGCAACCACAGTGGCACTTAATTGGTTAAGCAAAACACCACTAAAAAAAACAGATCATTAGTTATGTCTACGGGAGTCTTCATTTTATTTCATCCAGTTATAATGAAACTTTTCTTTTAATGACAAAATGGCTGTATGTATCAATGACATCGTCCAAGTGGAAATAATGGGATTTATAAAACTATGGCAGGTGTGAATTTTATTCTCTCTCATCCTCATTAATAAAATCATGGTCTTTCTATTGTGTTCTGCACTCTCTCAATAATGTTACAGGGACACGGTCATTAATCTAAATGTGCTTCAAGTGGAATCAGTTCTGCCACTAGATGGAGGTCAACCCTGTGTGAAATATGTTCTTTTATGGTGTAAAGTGTGCACGCGTGCGTGAAGAGATTTCCTTTGTTCTTCACCAACATCAGACATTCTGTGGAACGAAGCATTAGGCTGTTGTTTGTCGCCGCAGAGCTCCAGTAGGAAAAGAATTAAAAGGAAAAATGCAGCATACACTGTGACATCTAGCATGTAATGCGGTTTTCTATTTCCATCCACCAAAAATAAACATAACAATGCTTGCTGACTTCAGCGCACATTAGCAGTTGCATTTCTGTAATTGCCCTCTCGAGTCTTGCCATTTGGGCGATTGGTTCGTTTGCGCTCACCTCATGCAAAGTTGCTGCGGATAATAAGGGGAGGGAACCTGAAGGGCCAGGATGAAGACAAGCAATGTTTCCGTATCCCGTGACAATTGTGAAGGCCAAGTTTTGCACAAACACGCACTGACCTCATTAAATATGGTACTTTTCTTGTTCCTCCGAACCCAAGTTGGCAGGGAGATTAGGATGCTTCTTAATTAGGAGAAATATAAGTTAATATTCATTACTAGAAAGCGCTCTGAAAGTCAGAGACATGCCCACCTTTTTCTCAGGGGTGCTACCCTAGAAGTGATTATTGGTGCCACTGAACAACATTAGCGTTACATCAGTTATTACCGCTAACTAACCACAGTCTTTGGTGGACAGGAGTTGCCTTTTCTGGAGCACTATGCCTTCAATTCAGGAACATATCTAACAGATGTTTCACATTTAGCACATTTGTTGTTTTTGTCAAAATCTCACAATGGTTTGAACATGCACCCTAAACAAAGAGATTCTTCCTGCGACCAACGGTGCAGCGTCCAACGCCGAAGAATCCAAAATTAGGTGGCTGAAAAACCTGATATTAATGAGATCGCCCAAAACACGGTATGAGTGCTCATCCCCATCTGGTGGAGGAAACTCCATACTCAAGGTTGGAGTTGGCCTCCGCCTGTCATTACAAAACACACTGGACAAGAGTTGATAACATTAATACAATTCCACGACATTGCAGCTGCCCCAAAACAGCAAGTTTATATTTCAGCGTTGAAACTAAACCCCTTCACTAAAACAGATTTTTATCTTTCACTTAAAAGGTAGAAAACACTCATCCCACATCCTTTAACAAAACACAGCCGGCCTTGTTGCTGTGTAAATACTGGGACGCCGCAGCGCTTTTCAGTTACTACACTGCTTTACCAGCATTAGCGTAAGAGTCAAGATTGTGATGGACGTGATCTGAGGCCATTGCCAGTGAGGTATGATTAAATGGCCTTGTTTGGGGAGAACCGGCTGGTGTTTAAACATGTTTCTGCTGTTTTGACGATGGTTACTTCAACTAATGTAACTTTATTCTTTGTTTTAGTAGTAGCGATCATATGTATTCATTTAGCTGTAATATATGTTTATATTGTTTTTTTGCAGATTGAAAGTCATTATTTTATAATCATGCCTCTGTGTTGGTGAAATCAGAGTTTCAACGCCGTCCATTCCCATTTATATGATATCTCAGGAACGCCTTGAGGGAATTTCATTACATCTGGCACAAAGTTCCACCCGGAGCTGATTAGATTTCGATGGTCGGAGGATAGTGTGACCTGACGAAAACACTGTTTTGGCCATGACTCAAGAATTAATATGCTAATCATGACAGAATTTCACACAAGGGTAAAAGAATGCACACAGTCTCTCAGGAACAAAAGTGGTGGACTGAGTTGGTGATTTCAGAGATGTGCTGGGATTGCAGACGTGTGTAAGGGGTCCATTGTGCAATTAGCATTTTATCAAAGACAGCGTGTTTTTGTCACTTCATTATAGTGATGGCCAATGACTGAACTAATTACCTTCGATTATTGTCCGTCATAATATTCACTACGTATATCGTATAAGTCTAAAAAACATGAATGTAAACAGAAACAAGGCATCAGGAGCAGTAATTCTAGCGACACACATCATCTTGGTTCAGTTCCTCTGTCACAGGTCCATAAGCTGCGTGGAGAAAGAAGCATCATTTGCCCTTGGTGTTTCTATAGTAACGGTAGATTAAAAAACAAACAAAACACAATCATATGGTATCTCCATGCCAGATCCTGTTCAACCGTGAGATCCAGTGAGCCTCACCAGAGCTCCTCTCACTCGCTCTGAGAGCATGACGAGGCAGCAGATGAAGGGCGACTGGTGCTGGAGATCTGCACATCCTCAGGGCAGGCATCACTGCTGAACACCTCACTTAACCATCGTGCAATCAGGGTGCCTAGCAACGGCTAACAAAGCGGATGAATTGACTTTTTAAGAATTTCTTTTCAGTCACCTGTGTGTTTAAGGGGATGTACTGAGGACACATATATTCGCTCCATTTCTCACTCCTTCATAGACTCGGTACAGCCGAGCCTTTTGTAAAATACATAATGCATCATCCAATGTAGTTTTTCTTCATTGCCAAATAAAGGGACACCTTGAGAAAGAGATTGCTTTGTAAAGGACAATGAGACCAGTTGAGTTGTACTTCAGCCATAGGACAATTCATTCAAGTCTGCAAAAATGTTCATCTTTAATATGCCGCAGAAGAATGCCAACATAAAACCAAGGCGGAGTGAAATGTCACGTCAAGTAGAAAATGTCTTGGGTCATTTCTAAGCGATTAGCTTGATTAGACTGATAAGACGGACGGAGAAATCTGAACAGTTTTTCTTCTGAGTTCAGTCCTGGAGAGATATGGTTGAGACTGATTACTTTATTGCTATTCATTGTTAAAGTGTGTTCCACACTTTTTTTGTTTGGACACACTCAGGCGGTTTAAGTCAATTTAATATTTAACAAAGGACAGTCGTAACAAATGAAGATCATCTGACTAACAAGTCTCAGGACGCTGAGGAATGTGCCGAAGATCCCGCGAAGACAGCAGCCGCTGGAATACTCGACAAAAGGTATTACAAGGACGGCGAGCCGCAGTCTGAAACAGAGAAGTTCAACGTACATTGTGGACACACGCACTGGAACGTGACCCACACAGGCTTGAACTCTGGCAGAGTAGTGGAGGCGTGAGCAGGCGTTTAGGGGGGATCGATTGGTGTGGATCACTTCCAGGTGTGCTGGGGAAGGCCCATACGCTGCAGGGAAAACACCAGATAACACTTGGTGCCTGCACAAGCACACGTTGGCTTTTAAGATGGCTTTTACTAGCAAAGACACGCCAGAATGATATATCTTTTAAAGGTTTTAATGATTGCGAAAGCTTGACCTGATTTGTTTAGGGCGGAGAGTACTGAAGGCCGGTCTGGGAGGATGAACGGAGCGCTAGGCGGAGGGAGACTGAGTGTGACCCAGATGTTACCTGGAATGGGTCGTTAAAGAGGTTTGTAAAAACTGGATGATGAGAGAAGAAACGGCGGGGCTGAGTAGTGAAGGAAGGGAAATCTGAGATGAAGCGGGATACTATGGGTTGAGCCGGTGTAAAATGACACGTGATTGGAGGAATGGATTAGTCGTGCCCTTGCTCCTGAACCTAACTTAATACATTGACTTCATTTAAGTCTGACTGTGTGTAGTTTCCTTGCTGGACTGACTACAAATTTATTAAACTGACGCATGAGTTTTTGTTTTCTTTGCACGGACCAGTGAGACATTGTTGCTTGGCGAAGCAAAGGATTTAAAATAATCCCTGAGAGTCGCATTGCAGAGGCTGTTAAATTAACATGTACTTTTATTGTGCAAAAAAGACAAAAATCAGTGATATTCTTCTAATGGAGCATATATTTCCTCCACAGTAATGTAATAAAAAAGGTACAGTAACATAAATAACATGATGTCTTTGCTGTTTTATACCCTGGAACTCACAACCACCTGGACACAGCAAACACTGGACAAAGCAAGATTTATGTCCGCCATCAATGAGGTAATTTAACCACTGAGCGACTGAGTGATGGAAATAGCCGCTTCAAGGAGGCTGTACACACACACACACACAGACACCGACACAGCATACATTGTGTATTTGCCCTGACTCCATTCCTTAAAAATTTTCTTCAGACACCGGAGGTTAAGTTGGATTTCCGTCACAGCAGCAGAACTGCGGCCTGTTATTGAAACAGGACAATTGCATAGGAAAGAGAGAGCGCTTTGGCCATTTACTGATGGGGCTTCGTCAGGGTTCAGCTCCTTCAACAATGAGGATTGTGATTTTAAATGTCACTGCCGGCGCAAAGCAGGACTCCTGCGATGTGGTCCAAGTGGGCCGAGAGGCAGCGTGCTCTCAGCGTCTGCACAGCGATAACAATGGGCAGCATATCGTGCGCACCACGTCGTCTGCCTCTGGCTCATTTGAATGGCCACAAGAAAACAAAAAAACAAAAACGGAACTTGATTCAATAAAACATCAACTTTTCAACGAACTGCCGCCTCTTGCAATCAGCTGAGGTACTTTCAAAAGTGGAAATCAGAACAGTGGTACACAAATATATACAGAGAGAGAAAAAAAACACCACCAGAAGGGCTGCAGTCGATACTTCTCTGCTTGACTGGGTGCCCTTGTATAACGCACTGTAAATTAATTATCTGTGAAACATTTATTGCACTTTAAAAACATCGAGCAACTACTGTTTCTGTAAGCCTTGGAGGTTGACTTTGACAAGTTTGATTGGAGGTCCTAAAAGCAACAGAGGCTCATCAAATATAGAGCCACTGACACTATGTGACACTGGTTATTTGCATATAAAAACCTTCCTGCTCCAGTGAGGAGACTCACTTGCTGAAGTGTTTGCACTGCAGATGAGCGCTGCGTCCACAAAGCAGGTAATATTCTGCATTGCAGAGTACATTATTGGATTGAAACAAGAAGAGTTGATTATGCAGAATAAAAACATAAAAGTCTTAAAAAGCAGACTTAAGCCGCGCTTCCGCCAAGCAGTGCGGCCCAGTTCAGTTCGGCGAGCTCCGAAACCGAACCGAACCGGACTGAACCGTACTGCTTGGTGGAAATGGGGCTTTACTGAATTTAAATGCAAAACGTTACTTGCGCTTAATACATCACACTTGTCAGAAGGTCTAAGCTAAAGTGTATCTCTGTGGGAGCGTTGCACTTGGCTATAGGTTGGTTATGCATTACATTTGCAGTCACTGAAGAAAAGCTGGAGAAAACAGGAGTGCACATCAATATTTAGTTCATGCTTCTGGTACCGTTGACACTGCACAATTTATGAGCGCAGCAAGCTAGTGTTGACCCGTGTGTATAAATGGACGTTCAGGTGGGTTTGGTAATTTAGTTTAGACGCTGATGATGCTCATGGGCTTGACTTTTTGTTTCACTCAAACAAATATCAGGGATTTTGCAGATCCAGCACTGCAGGGCTCTAATGTTTTCCAGGACACTTTCTACACTGCTCTCATTTCACTTTCAAAGCTGCAAAGCTGCAGTGCGACACGCTCAGGAACATTTGCCATAATTATAAAACAGTGAATTATAAAACATTGTTCTGCCTATGATGATTAAAGCCTGCGTGCATTCGCTGAAACATTGTCCATTCTCCACCCACTCCCTCTGCCTCCACTGCCCGGGGATAGAATGCTGAAGCAGAGACAGTGCAGCACCTTTGCGCTGCTGAAAAATTACAAGATCGTGTAATCTGTGCCACCTTCGGGGCAGTCTGGCAGTCCGACAATGTAATAAATTCTTGAAACCCTTGTCCAAATGCAGAGCAAGGGGTCTAATGATCAAAAACAGACCATTTGTTTGCACTTCAGTGGGTTGTTGAAGACGTACGGACATTATATTCCATTTGTACGGGACGCTGTTGTTTCGGTTCGGTTTCTATGTAACGGCTTTTTATAAAAGATTACAGGGTGCTCTGCGGGATGAGACAATCGTCCTGATGCTATGGAACTTTTCCAATTCTTTTCCAATAAATTTAGTTAACTGAAAAATTAGTGCAAAGCGTCAAAAAACACTTTTCTTCTTGGAGGAACGATTTGCACCAATGGAAATTCAAAAATATATATTTTCTCTCTTTTTCTGTGCTGTTTATCCATATAGAGTGTGGTAGTATGTGATTGTGTGTGTGTGTGTGTGTGTGTGTGTGTGTGTGTGTGTGAATTCGCCCTCTGCTGAGACCCCCCAGCCTGTCAAGCTCTTGCATCTGGCAAGTCAAATATGAGTTTTCAACTATATCAGTGAGACATAATCCAGCGGAAACAATATGAAATTCCAGGAATATTGTTTGTAAATGTCAGCGAGGAGCCAACAGAAAAGTTTAAAATATACATGGGAGAGCTTCATTCGCAGTAATATTTGTGGTCTTGACACCTGCAACAAGTCTTGCAGGTCTCATAAATGCTGCTGAAAGCTTGACTGGCCCTCACGTGCACAGGTACGGTTGCTAACATAGGATTAGACATTGGCCATTGTAGGGACGGGCTTAATGAAGAGTCACTTAGAGGGTTTATTTCTAATTTAACACAGAGTATTTAATGAAAGCTGTTTTTCTCATCCTTTAAATGCCTGTTAGTGTATTAGGCCCGAAATCTAACATCAGTCATTTAGTGGAGCATAAATTGGCCTTTTAGGGGGTTGTTATGTCCCTTTCCGTAACGGTATCCAATTTTATGGCCGCCTTTGGTTTTATCTAACCCTGTGCGACGGTTTAGCTCAATAATTATGGTGGGGCCCAGAGGGGTCACCTATTTGAAGCCACTCAGGCATAAACCGTGGGACAGGTGTTGTCTGTATTGCAGCTGGCTGTAGGGCTAGAACATTTGAGTGCCTCTTGTTCAGTTTCCAAGATTTTTATTTCTTTATTGTTTTTCTGTTTCTGCCTCCTGAGCCATCCTTCAGTCCAACAGCTTACTACTCACCTCCAGACAGTCAAACTAGAATCCATATTCATGTAGAACGACTATGGGTAACGCCACAGTGGGAGCTGCCAAGCTTTGGAGATATACAGAAATAGATGACACCAACACCCTAAACTAAAAGAGAAAAAACAGCTGGGAAAAATAGATAAATAAATAAAATTGGTAAGACTAAAATTAGGACTCACTCAAAATATTGTACGGACGTGCTGGGAAATCATCATCGTGTCTTTGTGAGGACAGTTCAACTCTCGTGAAATTTCATTAGGAGACGTCCGCTTGTGGTTGGACACAATAATAAAAAGGACTGGATTAAGCGAGAGGTGGGAAAGTGTAATGTTTTGGTCCGTTTTGGGCCTTTTCGATAGTGCTGTCAGAAAGCTAAGACAATATGAGCCTGAGAGCTGAAAAAACCCCCCAAACACTTTTAATACACCTACACAGTGGCCTTGAAGGATTACAGCCTGCGGGCCACTTCATGGCCGCCAGTGGAACGTCCTACCGGACCAATTTCCAGCGACATTTTGAGCCAGTTTGTCACAGGAAAACATAAAAAAACAGGCTTCATTTTTGAAAAATACTGAAGTTATCCTTTATCAATAGCAGTGTACATTGTATATTACTTCACGTATTCACCTTTAACCCCCATTGACAAAGCAATTCACTTTCTTGTTCACCGCTTTTAACATATGGATTAAATTTGTGTCTACGGCCCATTTGTGTCGATGTTCAGCAATAAAATAAGCGGAGCAGAGGAAGGCACGTCATTGTTCTGTCTTCTCCGACTTAATACTTATCAGCAATCACAAGCGCTGCCAAGGTCTGCGATCCCGCGCACATTTCACTGCGTGACATTCATCTGCTGAGGGATGACGAGGGGGGAAGCAGCCACCGTGACGGTGAGGGATGAAGGACACACGCTGGCTCTCCAATATCATTTCCATCAGTGTCACAAAGACGAATACAGGTTTCACTGCACCTTATTTACAGTCTACTGAGAACAACAGGAAGTTATTCATCCGTAGCTAGTTTTTGCACTTTTTTTCCCCCCCTCATCGTGTTCCAAATGAGTTCATTCAAGAGGATCTTTAAACTGGCAGTTATTTAACTCTATTAGCAACGAGGTGCATCTCAGACACAATCATTTCTGTGTTACTCCTTGTCAGCTTTTATCGACAAGATTGGATTCTGTACTGTTATAATCTTTGCGACTGGTTGTGTAGAATGCAAAATATATTTGATCTAGATGTCAGTCTGTGGTTGTTCTAAATGCGCCGAAACATCCGCAGGAGATTCCCAGTGTCACGCCGTTAGCTGCTGCATCAGAGTTTTTGTGTTTCTATGGGCCTTTTTCCTGTTCTATTCTAAATGACTAATATTAGCAAATCATCATGGCAATACATACATAACATGTGCCTTAATTTGTGGACAGACAGAAACAGACCCTGTACCAAAAAAGGGCAAAGAAGCTGGTTTATGGATTGGGAAAAATGAAAATAATGTAATAACTCTACGGCATCAGAGTCCAGAGAAAGTTACCGTGGCAATGAGTGAGTTAGTGGGAAACCAGTTATGTTTTACCTGCGTGACTTTGTGGAATAGTGGGACCCCGACGCAGACGTCATAGAGTTGGCACAATAGTGCTATAGTGTATGTTTATTTCACAAAAGTGTTGAGGTTTTACAAGGGGCTGAGACCGGGTCAAGGACAAAAAAATCAGAACAAAATCGTCAATAGGCTGAATCACAAATCCAAAACTACAAGACATAGTCTATCAGGTTCAGGGTACAGAGGATCCAATAATACAGGGTCACACAGGGGGCTTTCTAACTCAATCTTACTTAAGGTCAAAGCTGGGAATTCAAAACCAGACAAAGGTAAAGTCAAAGATTAGGTAAACTCAGTAAATGGAACACAGAACAATGATCAAACACAAGGAAGACACGCTGGACTGCTCACTCAGAAGACAAGACAATCTGGCACAGGAGGAAGGGAAAACGGGGGTTAAATACACGAGGGAGAGGTAGACAATTAGACACAGGTGGGACACATTAGGGAGAAGGAGTAATCACACACACCTGAGGGACACGACTTGACAGGAGATGGGGAATAGACACAACAGGATTTCAAAATAAGCGGGGAAACCCTGAATGACCCTAACAGACAGATACTTGATACTAACGGACCCTGACAAAGTCCCCCCCCAAAAAAAACACTGGGAAGAAAACACAAGGGAAAGCTGTAAAGGGAGAAACACACCGAGTGGGGCAGCGAACTGGCAAGAGAAGAAGGCAGCACACAAAGGCTATAATACAAGAGGAAGGGAAGGTTAACAAGACACAGGTGCACATCATCTGGGTGGTGCAGACAATCAAAACAGGTGGGACGAGAGCGAAAAGGAGGAGAGTGTGAAATGGGGAAAGGACTCCAGAATAAAACCATTACACAGCGAATTACAAACTCAAAGCTCAAAAGGTATCTGAGCTAACCAGCTGTCATCTCATTCAGCTCACCTACCACCCTTTTCTAACACGTATCATATGCTGCGTCGCGTCAGTTGAGAATCAGTGGCGAGAACCAAGCTGGTGGAAACCTGTGAAATGCAGAATGACGTCCACTGTGCTCTGTACTGTGCGCTGTACAACCAGCAGTTATGAAGCATCGCTAGTCTGCGCTATTTCTAATACCGTGGCAGAAATGTATGAATTTATGTTTTCCACTTACTGCCAAACAAACTACAGGTGACCAATTACTGTAATGATGGTGCTGCGCGGACCTAAAATCTATAAGAAGTGTAAGAACAGCGCAGAAAGATGAAAATGCTCTGTGCAGATTTCAAGCCAGACTCTCAGCTGCAGCAAGATACACTGATGTCTTCTTCTCACGGCAGGACTCTGCCGGCACCGTAGGCTTTCAGTGCGAGAGGAAAAAAAAGAAAGAGTGAGACATTTCTGAGAACTTCAGAGCTGCTGCCTGTTTGACGGACTTATTGTGGGATTAAAATACATCGTTTGGACCTGAATTGATTCGCCAGGCTTTCAATCATGCAGCCCTGGGTGTGAAATTGTTTGTTTCCCCTACATGCCTTGAGTAAACGCATAAAATGAATAAAGCTTTTCAGACAGTACCTTTGAAAACATATTAAAGACTTGAATAAACACAGAAGGTTTGACTGCCGTTTTTCTTTTGAAGACGACACACATGCACAAGGTTTGAGACGCCAAACACTTAGGAGGAATTTGTACAAACCTTTCTTCTGAGGAAAAGGCTGAAGGCTATACAGAAATACATCAATAATTCAGTCCCAGGTATGTCGCATTCGACCTCATGCGAAAATTCATCCTCGTGTATTGAACCAGGTTCGAGGAGAGATGAGGTCAGACACTTGAGAGATGGTAGATAGGCTAAATAACAGGGAGAGGGGGAAGAGAGCACATCAGCATGAGGGCCACGAGGTCTTGCTCTCCGCTGCTGAATCCTCACTCCACATGTTGATTGATGCGATCACAGGATACCTTCAATATCAGAAGAGAAACTGCCGATACATTCCAGCCATAAAGATGGGTATGCATTCAATATGCTGTGGATGGGAATGCAGCTAGGTTTGTATAGCGTTGCTGAACTGTTCTTGGATTTTCTTGTTAATTCACAGCTGACCTTGACTATGCTTAAATGGCTTTAATACACCAAATCAGAGTTTTAACCTCCCCCGCAAGCATTAATGTACAACAAACTCTGATTGTAAAAACAGCTTCAAACTGTGATTGCATGGAAGTGTGCATTTCTGAATAAGCACGGTCTGTGTTTGGTGTGCTCGAAGCAACAGCAGCCTTTAAAACCTTGGGTTTCGCTGCTATCATTAGTATTACTGCTGCATAATTATCTGCCTGTACGATCAATTATGGAGTAAGCCTGTAATCAACGGCACATGCCTGCAGGTACACCGGTGAGTTGGTCTTTGGATATAATATGGAGTGATTAGAGGACGTGCGGCCAGTATTAAAATGAACCAACATTTTAAAACACTCAGGATGTATTCGGTGATGGAGGGATCCTACAAAAGAAAAAAGAAAATAGACACGCTCGAAAGTTACAATCAAGCTGTTGGTGTCAACAAAAACAGGAAATCTTGAGCCATTGTGCCCATGACAACTGCTGTGAAATGACGCACTGTCGGACATATAATGGCACTGCCTTAGAACTGTAGCACGTCGGACACAAAGGAAATCCATTTGCTTCCTATGACGACTGGAATAGTAGCTTTTTCCGTTTCATTGTCCGAGATTGGCAGCACAATCTCCATCTGTGATAAGGAGCTGTTAGGATTCTGTCAGTTCTGTTTATTGCTACGTTGTTGTTTTTTTATCCACTGTTTGGAGATATTCTAATTTTGACCCTGGTATTAGTTCAGCTGTCTGTTATCTGGCTGCCACTGTTGAATCTGTGTCCAGTGATACTTTTTTTTTGTCACTCAAATACATTTTTTTTCCTTCCTGCTCGACTCTGGTTGGTGCGACAGGACGTCCTCTGGCTTTAAAGAACAAACGAAAAACGATTTATTCCACAGGTAATCTCACTATTGATTCCGTTAGGGGTGTTGTGATCCTTTGTGTCGATTTGCAGAAATGGACTGCAGGGTGGAACAAGAGACAGTTCTCCATCTATGTGGGCACGTTGCCGTCACGTTTGTGCATCGAAACCCAGGGATGAAGGCCCCACATGGAGATAGCACTGATGATAGATTACTGGCTATCAGCCGTTTAATGGAAGTAAAACAAACAACAAACTCTGCATTGCTACTAATAGATATTGGTATTCTGAGGGATAATTTGGCAATTTTGGGAACCTTTTTTTCGTACTTTCATGTGGAGCCAGGATGACGTTAGCGTGGACTATCTGCTAGCTCGGCTCTCACCTCTTAAGAATGTGTCCATTATCTTTAAACACCTGTTAAAACAACAATGTATTAACAACAATTTGTGTTCTTAGGGGAGGTTAAATGCTGCAACGATTTCTGGACAGCCCAAATTCATCTCATGCGGCACTTCTTTATCAGAGCATCTGCAGCTGGTTGCTTAACAACTCCACTTTAACTTAAATAAAAGAGATTCATAGAGCCCAAATGTTGCTCAGCGAGATTGTACCTACAGGACTAGTTCAGCCCTCAAATTAAAAGTCAAACTCAACCCCTTGGCGATGAAAAATGTGCTGAATTTTGTTTTGTACAAAAAACATTATTGAAGCTTCACAGCAACAAAAGAGCATTGCAGCAGCATTCCCCTAAACAACTGGTGCAGGACAAGTTTTGAGTCTGTGGAAGCTAGGGAATCCAAACTGATTTGAAAAGATGTTATTTAGACCATCCAAGATGAAATCTTCACTATAACCGCTAAGCTGCTTAGAAATGATAAATAATGTCTTGCATTTATGTTTGGATGAATCCTCCCAGAAACTTTATTCCATCCGTACAGATTTTTAGATATATTTCCCAAATTCCCATGCCGCTTTCCGTGTCTAACTATACTCACCTGGACAAATAATAGGAAATAATTGCAATTATCGTGTGTGTGTACTCAAATGCTATAGGTCAAATTGACAACAATAGCACCATTGGAAAAAAGGGTTAAAGGTGCATTACCTAATTGCGTCCTTTCATTTATAATGGGGAATATGCCTTTCAGCCGTGTTTCTCACTGAGTTCAATACACCAAGTGAAGCAGTCATCTTACAAGAATACTGGCATGTTTTGAAATGAGAATCAATATGCCCTTTGGTCTTGCTATGCAACACAGCGTTTCAAAAACACCCCAA
This sequence comes from Mola mola, assembly GCA_001698575.1. Classification (NCBI taxonomy): domain Eukaryota; kingdom Metazoa; phylum Chordata; class Actinopteri; order Tetraodontiformes; family Molidae; genus Mola; species Mola mola. The sequence continues at coordinate 3,996,016 of KV751365.1, read as the reverse complement.
AAGCTCAGCAGATCCTACATGGAAAGAGCTAAAGTGTTTAAGAACCATGGACTCTCAGTGTTTAAAAGCCTCGGTCTATCCATAAAACCACATCTTTCACACCCGCCTGCTACATTTAATGGATTAAAGGGAAGAAATAGAAGACAGAGAGCCTCACTATAGAATTAGCAGAATAGCGACGCGGCAGACGGTTTGTCCTTGCAAGGATTAAAACAAATACCAATATTTTTTTTTTCAAATGAATTTTATTACGTAGAAACTGAAGACAAAATATACAATATTCACATTAAAAGTGTTGATACAGACTCTTCTTGCTCAAATGAATTCTGCCAAAGATCGAGTTCGGACAACACAAATGTTGATCCCTAGTTTGAGAATTGCAGCACATAAGAGTAAAACCATAACATGTTGATACAAAGTAACATAATGCCATGAGAGACATGTAAAATGAAATAAAATGACTGGTAGCGGCATTCAAAATGAACCTCTTTAAACAAATCCACCCACATACGGCCAATCACACAGATGGCTATGAAAGAGCATTTCCAGTATGAGGACCGGTTTTGTTCTAATTCTAATGGGAACTGCAACTGGGTCCACAACACAAATGTACTTCACAACGAAAATTAGCTGTACTATATTTACACAAACACTGACCAGACACACAATACAAAACTGACGGAAAATAAGTACAAAATATAAACCACTGCTTCAATCCATACTGTTGTAGTTGTGCTGCATCTTCTGTAAGGGTTGAAATTTACTGCCGTTTCTGATGGTTTTAGCCACGAATAACTATTTTTAAAGGGTTTCCTAGGAGAGGTATGATTCATTTGTTTTTCCGTTTAAGTAGCACTGCTAGTTCCACTCACCCATCTTGTGCCATACAATCAGTTGGATAAGGCTCTCTGAGATGCGGACAGTGATCCAGGTATCCCCTAGCAACCACTGACACTCTCCCCTCTCAAAAACAACATGATATTCTGATGCTTCACATTGCTGCACCAAGGAGATTCCCATTGAATGTCTATCATTAAAGTCCACCATTTTGTTTCATATTGGAGCACACTCAAAGACCCTTAGCAGTGGATCTCGTAGGCAAGCTGTGATCCGAAGAGGAGACTTTGACTGAGAAAGAGCTCCTCTGGGTCTGTTGTGAGGGGTCCTTCTCCTCCGTCCGCTGGCTTCCTGCGAAGCCCCATTCCTCCGGATCTGGTCAGCGTATGCACCACTTCGTGGTCCAGGAGAGCCTCTTTCATGCCTTTCGGCTGGACGAACCCGCTCACCATGGGACACCTGGATGAACCGGAGCCCAGGACAGGCTTTGTCCTGTTGAGTACGTACATCTCGTGGCCGTGGTCATCGCGGTACTCCTCTAGCTGTGCAAAGGTGGTAGGACCATCAGAGTAGTCGTTCACGTACAGGATGCTCTCTTCCTTGCTTGCGCAGTAAGAGCCGCCCTCGTCTTTGCGGTACTGCTGGTGACGAGTGTAGATCATGATCAAGAGGAGAATGGCAGTGAGCGCCAGCAACGAGATACCAATGGCAATGGCGGTCTGAGTAGCCGGGCCCAGAGCGCTGAAGTCCATGCTGTCCTGCTCGTAGAGCAGCTCCTGGCTAACATCTAGAACTTCTGGCTGATAGAAGGAGCTAGACGAAGAGGAAACGTAGGCATGGGTGTTCAAACGAGGCCAAAACTGGGACGAATATGAGGAAGAGGACATGTTGACGGCCAGATGAAAGGTAACTCGAGCTACACCACCGGGATTCCAGGCTTCGCACTCATAGCGTCCGGCGTGCGCTACAGTCACATTGCTGAGGAATAGCATGCCGCTGCCCATGTCCGGGTCAAAGCTGTCCCTCTCCCCACCCTCCTCGGCCCCGCGCACAAGCCCTTGAATTCCTGCACGACCTCTAACTTTGCTCCCTCCATTGCTGGGCAGGGCTGTCACCACTCCTCTGGCCCCAGGCCTGAAGAACTCACCATCGGGTCCCAGGTCTTGAACAAGGCCTCGAGAAGAGAACTGGGGCTTGCCATGAGAGGCTTTTTTCCAGGTCACCTGAGGCTGAGGGTATCCTGATGCCTGGCAAGAGACACGAAGGCTCTCACCCAGTCGCACGGTCAGGTGACTGGGCTCGAGCTGCACCACGGGGGGGATGCAGACCAGGCTGTTGGGAGCCACCTCCACCAGGCTGAGGTGGGAGAGGCGCGGTGGCTCGGAGCACATCAGTCGACGCTGCTCGGCGGAGCTCAGCAGACGCTGTCCGTATTCTCTAATCCAAGTTCTTAGCCAGCCCAAAGCACAATCACAGCGCCATGGGTTCTCTGAAGGAGAACAATGGAAGCACACAAGGGGAAGTAAGAGTACGGTTTTGTTAGCAGCAGTTGTCAAGGACAAAATTACATTTTTAATGCCTTAAATCGATGAAACCTGAGCAAAGTCCCTCTTCTAATATCTGCTAATGAAGACAATACGGTGGAACTTAATGTTCTGTTGCAGCTGTAAATAAAACTTATAAGGTAATATAATTTGGGCAACAAATTAAGTTTGCTCATGAACTTGATATGAGGTAGTTTCTTCAATTAACTCTTTCTGGTAGTCTCTGGGGAACTTTATGGCTCGTACACTGGTATTATTTATATATAAACGTTTAAATATACTACTTGAATTGACTTGAGGGTTTTGCTTTTGGCGGCTGCTTTACAGCATTTTCCTTCCACTTCAGTTCAGTCTTGGAGTGTTATGATATTTCATAATACGCTCTAAGTATTGCGTCCCAACCAACCTGTGACACGGAGCACCTGCAGGCTGATGAGCGGCTTGAGGGACGAGGCTCCCAGCGTGCGGAGGTGATTTCTGCTAAGGTCCAGCAGGGCCAGGGACGACAAGCCAGACAGAGCTTGCTCTGCCAGCAGCTCGATGCTGTTTTCCTGCAGGTGGAGCTCCTGCAGACGCTGCAGACAGCAAAAAGACACACACAAGCACAACATGTGACATGAGGCGAACGAGGGAGGGGAGGAAATGTCAAGCCCAAAGAGCGAATGACTCAATTCGGCCTGACTCAGTCTGCACTGTATTACGGCAGGGATTAGTCAGACATGTCATGAATTGGATTTACAGTTGCACATTTTATTCTATATGATCCATGACAGGCATCCCAAAACTCAATGACGTATTTGAGTTTTTTCTGTTTTCACTTTACCAAAATTACACTGGATATTTCTGTAACATTAAACACAAACAAGGCAAAAACATCGCGATCTTTCTATTCCTTTTTGTCACCTGCAGTCCCCTGAAGGTGTAGTCCTGCACCCGAGTAATCTGGTTCCCAGCGAGGTACAAGATCCGAAGGTGCTCCAGACCCCGAAACATGTCAGCGGTGACCAGGTGGATGAGGTTGCCATTGAGGGCCAACTCCAGCAGCTGCCCCTGGCTGAGAAATGCCCCAGGCTCCAGTGCGGAGATGCTGTTATTCTGAAGGTAGAGGTAATGGAGGCTGCCCAGCCGATTCAGATCCTGAAGGCGGATCTGCACTACAGTGTTGTCCTGGAGGAAGATGGTCTTTAGGGGAGACGGAGAAAATAGTAAAATGATCGAGACTCGACTGCTATAAAGACACGCAAATTAGCATTTTGTACAAGAAAGTGAGCGTGGCCTGTTGCTGTGTTGTGTTCAGTGGAGAGAAAAATGTATTCTGCAGAGATTACGCGAGCCACGTTTCATGCTATCTGCACTCATTGGGCTGTGCAGAGCTTCGCATTAATGCAAACAATATAAACAAAATGGAATGAGCTACTTGAGGATTATGATAACAATGAATGATGTGGGCAGTGCGGCATTTCCTCCCTCTTTTTTTTTTTTTTTTTTTTTTTAAGTGCAGTTCAGTTCCGTTAGCAAATGCTGCAGAAATCACAGATGTTGTGTGCAAACATCTTCAAAAAAATAATATATTGGAGCTACATGTGTGATCCATAACGCATGTCTGTGTTTTTTTCTGTTTGATTGGTGATGTGCAATCATCGGTGATGTTTTCAAAGAAGCAAACACAGGTCATGAGCTAAACCATTATGGACGAGAAAGACCTGCTGATTGAGGTTAATGGAACAATTTATCTGGGACCTGCTATTCATTAATATTCATGAGCTGCAGTCCTGCTGGGGGGATGTGAACTCTTGAGGAAAGAGACGGCGTGATGTCAAACATCTTCTCAACGGATGATCAGAGGGTGTGCAAGAGTCACTTTCTGAGCCAAAATGAATAATTACACGGCCGACAGCGCAGCCCCTCCCTCAGGCTTACATGAAAGAAGGTCGCTGAGAATAGATTAACTACAGTCATTTCAGGGTAATAAGAATGGATCAGAGAGGGAGTCAACCGATACAAAACCACCGACGTGGGAGGTGGGTCAGCTGCAACTCACTTCCAGCTAGTGACCTCACTTATTCTCGATTGGCCAACTGACCTCAGTGGCAGCGGGGACGCCCTGCGGGATCTGTTTCAGCCCAAGAGAGCCGCACTCCACCGTGAGGCTGTAGCAGCGACAGCCGGAGGGGCATCCCAGGGTTGGTCGGGGGATGAAGGCCAGGACGATTAGCGCAAGTCTGAGGAACCACGGGAGGTCCATGTCGGTTTGAGAGAGCACCTGTAGGGAGATGGTGGAAGAAGAAGTGAGGAAAAAAAAATCGTTACCAACCCTCTGTTTTCCTACAGGCTGCAGATAAGTTGTAAAAGCGGGTGACTGTGAAATAACAAGGGAAAATTGATTAAAAAGCAACAGGACATAAAAGTGCGTCCCTGCCTGCTTTCCATTCAACTATGTATCTATTCAGTGGAATTGCGGCGGCTTCCATTGTGGGCTTCAATTAACTAAAGATGCGATAAAAGATGTGCAGGTTGCCTCAAGGGCATCTCTCTTGTCTTTTTAATACATGCGCAAACACACTTGCACTCTCGCTCCATTTTGGTAGCGCTCTCTTTGTCTTGCAGAGAAACACATGCACATACACGCATATAAATGTGCAGCAAGGAGACCCCCTTTTGACCCCTGTCGTTTCAGAAACCACATGTACCTCCTCGCAGCAAATCTCAAGTGGTAGGGCAACTCTAATCATCCGATCAAGAATGAAGCACTTTCTGCTTGCAGCACCCTGCAGAAATATCTTCCTTTGATATAAGCCCATCACTGAGCAAAGCATCCGTGCTCTCTCCTTATTTCTATACAGCCCAGGAGGGATTTATTGTTCTGCTTGACTGTTCATGTCAAGTTGGCCTCAGACTCCCTGTCCAGCATCATGTAGCTGAGCGGTGTTCACTATAGTTAATCGGCAGCAGATCCCATGAAGATACCAAAGGTTTCGAGATATAACACGCATTGAAATGTCATCCTGCTCCAGTGACCGCAGGTAGATTTATTGGGCTTTGCTGAGCTTCCTGTCTTGTTCTGGAGAGTCTCCATCACGTGGAGATGCAGGCGTCTCACTGATCCAATCAAAAGTCTTGCATTGTGTTAAAATATTCATGTGCACCCGTGGCCCATTAAACTCGCCTGTCTTATGAGACTTTTAATTTCTTTAAGATTGCAGACACACCAAGACAAATAATTGATAGCATTTACACCCCATTTCTCGTGTATTAATTATTAGAATGCACAGAGATCTCATTACAGCTCATTGATGAAAGGCTCCTGTGTCTGAAACCTGCTGTGACCGATAAAGATTCACTTTGCGCTGTCTGAACTATTCTGTCAGATTCATATCAAGCGTGTCTCATTTGCAGGATTATAATCCAGACCAGAGGTTTAATGCACATAAGCGTGAAAGCAGTAGGGTCGCTGCCTCTGTGAGAATTAGTCTCGGTGTAGCCACGTTACATTATAAAGCAAATGAGCAGTGAACAGGATTTTAATGTGGCATATTTGATTTAGAGCACATTTTAGGAGGGTAGCCAGCTAGATTAATACAATGTGACCTACATAAGCTTTTAAATAATCTTCTCACAACAGAAACACACACTCTTATTAACAAAATCATGCCATTTCCTCAGTCGGGCTCTCTAAACAAACATGGGGAACAACTATTGGGTTCTATTGTTGGGAGAAGAAAGCTCCAAATGAAATTTTGAATAAGGCCTTTTGTCATTGAGCTTTTGCTACTTCTCAGAGTGAGACAACATTTAAGATGCTATGACTTGCTTGAAAAGTCTCAGAAGGGAACCAGAGAGGAGCTCTCGGCTAAGAATACACACAGAACAGGATGCAAAATGTGTTACTTGCTGATAGAATATGAGGACAACTGTATTGCTAACAACAGCCCTGCCAGGTAGAAAAAATAGCTGTGAATGTTCAGCGTTATTCTGCCTTTTTATTAAAGCTGAATGGCATTTATTGGTAGTACGGGGTTGATGAGATGTAGAGACAAGCACAGCCAGAGCTCTTTTTCGAAAAACAAGATGACCATGACAAAAATAAAGTGCCATTTGAAGAACGGTTTCTTTAAATAATGCCGCTGACTGCAGCTTGTCTTACAGTGCGGTGCTCTTTCAGATTCACTTTGCCCCTCTCTCCCATCTTTCTGTCACGTCATGTGGGATTTCAGTAGGAAGAGGTCAATTTGTTCATTTCAGTCTCAGTAATCCTCTGCAGAACACGCGTAATCTTCACAATCAGATGCTTGTTAGCTAAGCCGCTCTCAGCGCTGTCGACGTTTTAATAGAGCGGGGCTGCTTTGTTTGGTTTTAAAGAACGAGGTCAGCAATATGGTGATATTGACTGTGGAAATGTATAAATAGGATGGTCAGGGCATAATGCTGTGTACCTAGATTTAAGCGTTGAATGAGAGTGGAATGAAAAGACCCCGACTGGGCAGATGTCAGTCAACAAACGCCAAAGGAAATCAAATGAAGAGCCAACACATGAGGCCTGTTCGGCATTCAGTGGCGGCGTCCTCCTCCTAACACGTACCCACACGCCGCGGTCCGGAAAACAACAATTTGTGCTGGACCTCCGATCCGCTTCGTGTGTGTTGGACATTTCTGAAATTACAGCTGTCTCTTTATTCTTGACATAACGCTTTGTTTTTACACCCCGCACAAATCCTCCTCTGCAGAACAATCACAGCCTGACTGGCCAAACATTCACGTCACAGAAAATTCGCCACATACTGCTGTTATGAATTTTTGGGTCGTTTCTTTTTCGACTTATTCTACCAGGGAGGTTGGGTGTTGAGGCATCGGAGGTGCGGCAGGCAGCCAGAGTGCTGGAGGCAGAAACAAAGTTCACATCCTTGTGCTGCCACTGGTGCAGGTCGGCCTCATCTGTTGTTATGGTAACTCCTGTTAGAAGGGAAGGTTTGTGCCTGAAGGCCAGCCTCGGCTCCTGTGGCGTTAGGCAAACGCCGCTGCAGAAATAGAAGCTGTCATTTCCCAGGGAAAATTGCTTACAGGAAAGGAACTTGAGTCATGTGATGACCCAGAGCTAAATTGCAAATTCTCCTTTAGTCAAAGTCTCGAACTTTCTAACTGCTTGAACTTTTCTTTTTCTCTCCAGTCTTTTAACTCCCCTGCTCCCTTCACAGCTTCTCTGAAAGCCTCCATCATTTTCTCCTTCGCCACCGCTGACCTCTTTCTTTTCTCGTCTCTCGTCCTTCTGCTCTGACTGACAGGTGCTAAATCATTTGTCTCAGAGCATCCTTTTGTCCACAAATAGACTAGGGCCAAGGCGAACGGAGAAACGCTGTGGCACCGGCCCAAGAGTAACACGCTGACTTTGAGCGATAGTCTCTTCCGTGCACACAGAAACACCCTCATGCGCCCGCTCATAAGCATGCAAAGCATGCCTACCAAGTAGCACTTGTACACAAGCGCTAGCCGGCAGCATCCACAGGCACACGCTCTGACTGACAGACATGACAGACACGCAAAAACACACAAACACACGCAGGAAGGCGCACGCCTCTCTATGCGCTTGCACATCCTGCAAATAACTAGCAGCAGCTGCCATCGCTCACTGACGCGGATCAAGTCGGAATCAAACTGGCAGCCAGAGACGAACACTAAAAAATATTTTTGCGTCAGTGGCAAAGGAAGCTGTGCTCAGTTAATAAGCCTGCATTGATTTCTTTATTTTTCCACCTCTACTTTGTCAAGCTGAGCTCTGCAGCCATTGATTTTCACCATGAAAGAAGATGTGTGTAGGACTTTCATTAATGTCTGTGTTTAAAATAAACAACGTAAATGACTGCATGGTACTTATAGCGTGTGTGTGTGTGTGTGTGTGTGTGTGTGTGTGTGTGTATTTGCATATAAACCACCAACTGTCTCTCGCTACCTTAGGCAGAATCACCCAGCGAGCAGCAGCTGCAGCAACTCTGCCACCTCTCCCAGTGGAACATTTAGTCTACAACCCCGTGTGCTTAGGCAAACTCTATAAGTCTTCACATCTTCACATGATAAACTGCTTTGGCAGGTCTGTCTGTCATGTAGACACTGTTGTTGGAAATTGGAGCTGGACAGCAGAAAAGCTCAAAGGTTATTGATATCAACAATATCAACCCAGAAACTCTGCTTTTTTTTTTCTCTCTCTCTCTGAGCAAAATGGTTCTTAATATGCTCTCTATGGTACCAGTCACACATTTAACTCTGTGCACGGTGAGCAACAGCACTGCTACTCCCACCACGAGTGTAGTGACTTAGGAAAGATTTCCAAAAATGACCAGATTTATAAAGCGTCTCTGAAGGTTTCACAAGTTTCAGTGCTGGGATTGTTAACGTTCATTTGATTTGTGCCTAATAATGTAGAAGTAAAAGCTTAATGGTAACCGTGTGGCTGCATGATCAATATCCATTTTCCATGCAAGATTTACTTTTATGCACCCGCTGCTCAGTAAGGGCCATTGCAAAATTGTATAGTCATTGACCGAAGCCTATTCAGAGATTTTTAAACCTCTTTTTTATTTTTCTGTGCGTTCTTTCCATTGTATTCCCGTTCATAATCTGCATGACTCAGTAGAGGCATCGCTGCACGACTATACAAAATGTAAGGTTTCAAAGCAACCAAAACATTAGGCACAGAAATCATATCATTTTTGTTGAGGAATACATGTTTACGTGCTAGAAATATTATTGTACAAAATATGGTAGCACTGGAAGAATGCATACTCAAAGTGAGTAAGTGTCATACACCTTTATTGGAACTTTGTGTATTCTTCTCTATGACGCCCTCCAGGCTTCATTCATGGACAATTTGTCTTTAACTAACCTTATAGATTATTTATGATGCCATTGTTAAGGAGAGATTTTTGGTTGCTGCGTCATGAATATTATATCGTCTTTGTGCATGACTTTTATCCTTTGGTAAAGGCCTGCAGACAACCTGGATCTTGAATCTATTAACTACCAACTTATCAGTGGTTTGTTAGTATCTTAATATTAATGTTAATGTTAGTATCTTAACATTTATGACAGTAGCCAAAGGTTTTTGTTTTGTTTTTTTTTAACAACAAGGCAACCCAGGATGTGTTGCTCTTAATGGATTATCACTTATCTCAAAAGGATTAGCAAAAGATGGCATTAGTAAAGCCACTGCAATGTGGAACATAAACAAGTCATTCTTTAAAGAGGCAAATATATTACTACTACTACTTACTACTAAAAGTGAGCACCCATATTCATGGCATTTGACTTAGACTTAGTACGATATTATATCTACTTCAAAATTAAATAGTTAATACTTAAAATGCTTTTGTGGTCTTTGGGTGTAATTCAAAAACACATCTAGGGTGCTGATCTATGAGTGTGCTGCTTTAGCTCCTTCCCACGCCTGCTGCTGGAGAACAAGTCTACTATACACTGCACAGTGGCAAGTTCCAACATTATAATAATTCAGCCACTCATCTGTCTGAACCAGACACAGATTTCTAGGAAGAGAAGGAGCTACTTGTGCAGGGTTGCCTACAAGATGACAAATGAGTGATTAGTTTCACTTCTACATCACTCCCCAGCCCTTCAGGTAGTTGGGACTGGTTCCTTAGGTTTCCTACGTAAAAGACCCGGGCTGGAAGAATTATTTTTTTTGGAAATGGTCAACAGTGGATGAGAGAAGAAGAGCAGAAGCCTTTAGCCATTACACTGACTGCTTATTTCAGTCATGATGTGTTGTAGCACATAGTAATAAATACACCAAATGGACACATTATCAAAGTCAAAAATGTGATTTTCATTGGAGAGAGTCTTTAAGAAATCATCCTAGCGTTTTGAGATACCAAGGAATTGTCATGCACCCCTTGCAATTTTGGAGATGCACAACTAGCTCCTTCCCTTTAGTGTTTCTAGGCAACGTGCAGAACCTCACACCCCACACGTCTTATCCCGACACACGGGTTACTTTAATTAAGTGTTGGTTAGAAAAAAAAAAATAAAGGTCTGTGAGGTTTTGCTAAATTAAGGCACAAAACCCACTTGCTTAGAATTAGGAAAAGACTGGTGACATTTGGTTTCTAACAGGATACAAACGCCAACCTCCACACCTTTTTGCACTGTCTCGCTTTGGCAACAGCATCACGCTCGGTCGTCTGACCCTGATGCAGAGGGCTTCACGCTGCAGCTAAATCGAACCCTTGTGCTGGCTTCCTGGCGTGCCTGGACAAGATGCGAGATGCGAGGCCTTAACAGATCATCAATATCTCACTGAGGATGGAGAACCAGCTTCTGGCTATAACATCATTTTTGCCCCTGATGTGAGAGTAGGATTGCAAGAAAACACAACAAACAAGAAGTTTTCTAAGTGGTATGAAAAACCAATAAAAGCGAGCGCGACAACAAACGTGCCTCACGACCTGTTTCGCCGTCTGAAGCGCAACCGAAGAGAATCCGTGTTAACGTCAGCTCTCTGATACTCGATCCTGTGTTTTTTTATCCGTGACAAGTTGCGTCGCTCGTTTGCGAATGTCAGTCGTCTCTCGCCTCTCTGTCTCTCCTGAGCATGCACACATGTGTCCCTTCTAATTGTCAAAGCCGCTTGAAGCAATCAATGTGAGAAATTTCATTGATAATAGCTTCCTGTGTCAGGCGGCGGAATTTACGCTTGATTGGATTACGCCAGAGCGGAATGAGCAGTTGGATTTTTTACATTTTGGTTGCATCCTATACCTCTGCTCGCCCATATGTCACTGACTGGGGGAGTGCGAGTGCGTCGTGATGGATGGAAGCAAAAATGGCCAGGCAAACAATCACACCTGACAGTCGATGAGTAGCTCCAGTTCTCATTCTAATGGATGAATGTGCTCAGACAGGTGGGAAGATGGATGAAGAGAGCCTCCTTATCCCCTATTGAGAAACCAAACTATCCCTTCCATTTTAATATTAGGTACAATTTTAGTGCGACGCCTTGCATGAATGTGGCTGTCTTTGAGTTTTTTCTTCAAAGCTGTTGCATTACTGCGCTTTCCTCAATGTTCCAGATGAGTGCATCTGAATTGTAAACATTACTCCTTTTTACAGCAGTTCGCTCAAACGTGTGGCCACTACTTGATGTGGCAATGTAAGCATGTGGCAAATAAGTGTGTGCAAAAATGAAATCAATGCTTTGCGACGCTTCAATAACGACTGCTTATCACCCTCTTATATTGCACTTTAGTAATATTCTGTGTCTGCAGAAGGACAGAAATTTTTATTTCTTTGTTGCCATGGAAGTGACAGCATCTGCTGACTCCAAGTGATGGATGTCAGATGTGTGTCGAATTACATTGTGGCACGTCGCCTGTAGCGTGGGAATCTATGAAGTCTGGCATGTACATGGGAATTAATAAAAACAGTAAAAGCAATGAGTTTTGCCTCTCCACTTGCATTTCAGCTGATCTCTGGCATCTGGACGGTATCGCTCCGAGGTCAGGGCTGAATTGGGGTCACCGCACAATGACATCCAACGGAGATTTCAGCCACCGTCGTCCGGCAGACAGTAGCCGATGAAAAATTCAACACCTCTGCAGGCATAAGAAGTCAACTTGTCCGTACAGATTTGTCCGCACGAGAGTGATAGCCCACCCTCGGTGTTAAACAAACAGGGCCCTATCCAGGGGCCCGCTGTTTGTCTCCACACTGCTGCATGTGCGGAATAGAAACTAGCCAAGCGGATGTGCATCGAAGCTCCGGCATTATGGGAAGAAAACCGTGCCACTTAGAAGTCAGGAGGAGAAAAACACGAGGACAGATACTGTAGCGACCTAATCAAACTGTATCTTCCTGACATCTCCCATACTGTTGCTGTAATATTCCTGCCAGGTCTCTATAGGGGTGCATGCTGTGCTCAGCAGCGACGTTATCATACTTAATTTTCTTTCCATCACAGGATCACTTTAATATTCCGACGTGATTCGACTTTACGGAGGCTCTGCATCGGTGTAATCTCTGCAGTTTGTGTTCCAAATTGTGTTCTAAGATAGAGACGGTGTTGTGGCACTGCAGCATACTGGGGAAAAACTGACATCATCTCTGCTGTGACACACGTGTTACGGATTCTTATTTGAAATGAATGAATGAATTATTTTTTTAATTGCTTGTTGATAGGAAAAACAGCAAAGCCATTTAACAATAGCACAAAGGCACTGTTGGTTAGTTCATATTAAAGGAAATCAAGCTGACAATGAGGCGGATTTCAGCAAACGTGAACGCAGGCTGAAGAGACCTGCAATGGATCCAACACTGGAGATAATGTCTGCTAGTCAATATTTTAGACAGGTTGTAATAAAGCTTGATCCTTTGTGATGATGTGGCGTACATGCATCCACTTTATTAGGTTCCCCTGTGTTAATACAACTGTAGTGCCATAAAATCAACTTTCATTATGCCTATAATATTCAGCTTTTCTTGACACTTGACATGTGTCAATTGGATTACACACACACACACACACACACACACACACTCACGCACACACAAATTGAGCCTCAATGTAAATGAGACACATAAGAACATTTAAAAATGCGTATCAATGTAATGCAGTCAAGCACAACACCACAACCTCAATATAATATTAAATAAAGATATCATTTAATTTTAAATGCAATTGTTAACACCAATGCTAGAACTAGACATGATGAGCACAGGGTTATGTTTATAATTTACCTTTATATCTAATATACTAATATTACATACATGCTTGCATATATGTAAATGTATATAAACAAATGTGCGTCTGTGTGGTTTTCATTTCACTTCAACTTTGCCACTAGGTTACAATCCCGCGTTACAAAACACATAAGTACTCAAATCTTTTGTTCCACTCTCATGCAATAATCCCCCAAAGTGCACTGCAGACAGCCCGACACATCATCGCACTTGAACAAAAACCTTCCTCTTTGTGCTCTTTCGCGTTGAATCGTACAAAATGCGCGCGCGCGAACCCAAATTCGTACATGTTGTCTATGCATAACAACATTTAGGAACCTCTGTGTCACTATCCCACGCGCACACTGCCCTCCTCCCCCCTTTTCCTCGCACCTCCCGGACAAAACTGCAACCTACCGTCTCCCCGCGTGCGTGGACTTGATCTTGGCACCAGTCTCTTCACTTGCGACTTATTACAAAATAATGATGATAAGAAGAGAGAGAGAGAGAGAGAGAGGGATCCCACTTTAAATCATTGCAGACGGAAGAGCAGGGCCATTGTTTCCCGT
>KV751365.1:3945523-3970476 GCA_001698575.1 Mola mola | reverse complement strand
TCATTTGGAGATTGGGAAAAAAAAACAACCCATATTTCTCCTGTTTTAACTTATCCACACTGGCTACCTGTAAATCTAGAATAATCTCCCACCTACAAAACCCCAAATGGTCTTACACTCATACTGTATTTTAAAGAGCCGCCTTACTAGATTGTTACGTTCCCAAAACAGGTTAACAGGTTAACTTGTATTAGTCTGGGAGGTAGAGCCTTCGGCTACCGGGCCCCTCTTCTCTGGAACCAGCCCCCAGTTCAGGTCCGGGGGGACAGACACCGTCTCTATGTTTGAGAGGAGGCTTAATACCCTCCTTTTTGATAAAGCTTATAGTTAGTGATGGCACAGGCCTGCACATCACTATGCTGCTTACGGCTTCGGCTGCTGAGGGAATTCCCATGATGTCCTCTATCTTTCCCTTTCTCTACTCATTCCTGTCCCAGTAATGTTTGTTACTAACTTCACACCTTCTCTGGAGTCCCTGTGCTTTTTTGTAACGCAAATTTCTGTGAATCCTGGGCATGGTTCATCTGTCTGCGGCCTGCTGGTTGGTGGAGAGGTGATCATGTGACTCAGGATAGTAGATCAGGTTCACCTAACACCTAAACCTTTACCAAAGGAAGTCAGGTGATTGTATACGTTCGATCCTAGTCTGGATGGCCCAGCACCATCTGGATCCATGGACAAAAACTAGTTCTGGATCAACAGACTACACATACTCCTGGATTTATGGATTTCCCATGTTCTTGGACTCATGGACTTAATATACTTTAACATGTAACAGCAACATTGTTAATACTTTACTAAATCAATATCAGGACTTTTTTACTCTCCAATATCGGCATCAACCCCCAAAATTGCACGTAGGTGAGGCTCCGTTCCAATGAAACGATGGACTTTGAGTGGAACCCAAGTCCATCATTGGCTCTTAACAACCATCACGAGACGACACAAGGACACTGCGGCACGTTGATCTTTAAAATAGATTTTATTTACCATTTTGTAATTGAACAGTTTACGATATACAGCTGACAGGACTAAAACATTTCAATGGATTTTGGCCCTAAAGGTTGAAGAACAAGAAGAACAGACATGGTTAGATAGACAGATAGCTATGATAGAGAATACCAGAAGGCCTGTGTTCTCTTTTCTCACTTGGGCTTTCCCTCTCCGCTCCTCCCACGGAAGTTTACATCGCAACAACACAGCAATTACGTCCACTGACACCTTCCCCGTTGTATGTGTTGCTTTGTGGTTGTTGTTGTTTTTGTGTGTCATTTTTGTTTTTTGCAAAATGGAAGTGCGACTTACTATTTTAATCATCAACTGTGTTGCTGTTGCTTATAAAATAATAATTTAAAAAAATATCTTTAAAGTGCTGAAACATGAGATTATGCTTATAAGAGCAGTAGTATGAAATTCAAGAGGTTCCGCCTCATACAGAAACAAGGCAAAAATCACAGTTTTTAGTACGGCAGAGCAGCTGTGCTGCTTGTAATTGTGTGTAAAAATGGTTCGAACCCTCACACAGTTCACGTTCTTCAGCATCAGAGACTTTCCATCTCACTTGCCATCTCAGTGTAAGACGATAACAGGCAGTATTATCCTTAACTGTTGTGTGTGATTTCCTGGAAGACCACAGGGATCTTACTTAAGGGGACAGAAATAAAATCAAAATGTAAAAGGGTAACTCATATGTCACGTAGAGCTACGCAAGAATAATTAAAAAAAAAAAAAAAAAAAAACATACGTTAATGGATTCTGGTGCTAATTTGATCTTTGCTGACGAGTCATTTTGGTGTCTTGAATTTGCTTCAACGTTTCACGACAGCTAGACAGAAAAAGCCAAAGTGTTACTGGTTAAATGTTAAACAGTGACGTGCGACTGGAATTTTTAACTCGTGGTTCATAAGATACAGTGCTGTTAAAAAGAGAGGGGGAAAAAAAAGCTGCAGCAGACATCTACTTCACAAAACTGACTGTTCTTTTGTATTTCAAGTTTCGATCCAAAGCTTTTTTGTTGTCGTTGTTGTCGTTATTGTTTCAGGAAAGGTTTTAATATTGACTGGTTTAAATTTTTCTAGGAATACAACTTAAAAACGTCATTGAACACAGATAAATGATCATTAAAATATGAAGATAAAATACGTTGTTTTCTCTTTGTTTTAGTACAAAATTTTTGTCTTTTTTTGTCTTTTTTTTTTTTTTTTTTTCTCCGAACGTGTTTTATTAGCAGAATAGGGACGTGGCTAGTTCTGATAGGGTTAGAGGTACACTGACATCAGTACTGACACTACGCCTGCTCTATACATCTATACAGGCTCAGCAGTAGGTGCTAATCCACTACGCACAGAGTACACAGTACACCTGATACCGTCTACGTCACACTACGAGAAAAATGACGAATCAAAAAAGCGAAACAAAGTGAAATGACGACCACCCTCCCATGAAACTGAAATAAAACAAAAAACACATAAAGTCTGAATATATAGTTTTGTTGTCATTTTTTTCTTACATTATTGTACATATTGAGGAAGAGTTGTGGGACCAGCAGGGAAGCTGAGGCCTGGTATATACAGTATGTACTGTATTTATCTATGTATGTATAGTCACAGTCACACCACCTACTACAGCATGAACACACGAGACAGGCAATCACAAAACAGTAAATGATCTGAGCTACGAGCTGTCCCAATATACACCGAGGAACAAGAATTTCATATTCACATTTTTCGGAGCAGAATAAAACCCCATTTAGACAGATTTCTACTGAGAGGAAGCAGGGTCACACATTTGGACCATTTAGTAGGTGGTGGATTTTTAGAGAGCACCTGGTTTTTGACAGAACTGAATCAAAAATAAACACCGGTACAAAAATACATCATGTGCGATGTGAACAGGATGGGAATGAGCCAAAAACCAAAGAAGCCAGCATGTTTCTCCACACTGAAACCCTTCTTGTAAAGTACCTGGATATAAACGTGTGCTTAGTTCACAATGCTCACTGTGCTTCTCCTTGTCACGGTCCAGAACACTTTAAGCCACAGGATGTATTGTGCCTCTCCTGCTCCATGTGTTTAGTTCACAGTTACTACCCTGAGTGTCAGTATAGCCCCATCTAGTGGAGTCCATGAGCAACTACCCTCGACTTCACACGACTGTGGGGAATAATGGTGAAGGACAACAAAGACTTGTGCTTCAGTATCTCTAAAAAGTGTGCCAAGCGTTGACATTTTTTTTTTTTTAAATTCTTAAAGGAAAAATTCATGATTTTAAGATTTATTTGACTATTATCTGAATATGTTCCGTGCTCATACTCGCATCAGGGCACCGTAGTTCTAACGAGCGTCTTTGATTTCATTGATGATTAGGCAAACTGACACTGCCGTGAGACAATTCGCTGTCTGTGAAGCTAAAGGAATCCCCGTTACCACCGTCCAAGTAAGATCATCTCGCTCTGCCATCGCATCACTACAAAGCTGTCTTAAAACAGGAACTGTAAACATGGTTAATCATGATTCTGTAGTTTTTAAAAACTTTTTTGTACAAAATAAACATATGATGTCTTTATAATTATTTACTATGTTACTTTACAATAGTCAGGGGTAAAAGGGAGAATTCTACTCAGAGAACAATACTATACAGCTACATTTAAAACTACATTTCTTGTGTTATGCGCCCTTCTGGAATCAAGCAGCGTCTCTCTGCTTTTCTGTCTCTCCGTCAGTCACAGCTTGGCTCAGAGCGTTTAAACGAAATGCCTGCGCACACACTGGCTTTTTGAGATACACAGTGTATGCGTTACCCGGGCAACACTCGGGTAACTCGGGTTATGTTTTTGGTAACGTGCCTTAATGGGACAGATTGCTACGACCGGCGGGAGACACAACCACGATCCTTCCGCAAGCGACCTCCTTCGCGCACCACATCCCAAGATGCGTTTCACTCCTGAAAGAATGCCTGGAAGACTTAAGAAGAGATGGCACTTCAATTTACAGAGTTGCATCCACCTGTTTTGTCAGTTGTCCAGTTTGACAGTGGGGAAAGTTAGGTGTTTTCGATCCATATCATGTTGACAGGCCACCTAAAATCAAGGCAAGGCTTCCCCATGAAAGGAACAAGAAGCCACAAATATTAACTTGACTCGGACCCTGAGAAACGGGCTCTCCTGTCACGGACGAATCAATGAATGTGGAGGCAGAGTTCAGTGCGGTTCGCTGATGTTTCTCTGCTGAGTTTAAAGCAGATTTCGTTACACATGGACGCCCCTAAGCGTTAGTCGCCATCTCAGGTGTTTTTGTTAAATATTTGTGCTCTGTAGAATCTTTTAAAAGAAAAAACAGCAGCAATAAAAAAAAAAAAAAACCCAACAAAAAACGAAAAACCCAACAGGATTAGTCTTAAGTTGAGATCAACTACGCTTGAGGTCACTGCGTGCTGTAAAAAAAAGAAAAAAGAAAGTACAATAGTGTGAGCGCATGAGTGTGAACGGGTGTGTGTGTGTGTGTGTGTTCGTGTCCGATCCGTTGTTCTTGCCTCAGAATTGAGGGTGCAAACGGCCCGGCGCGGGCGCGGGTCGCCACGCTCCTCGTCGTTACGGCGCCACGACAGAGTCCCCAGCGGTCAAATCACCGCTGCTCGAGAGTCAGCCATCCCAAACAGACCCAGCTAACAGAATACAGGAGAACAGTGTGTGTCTCTATGCTGCTGCATGCACAAAACAAACAGCTTCACGAGCTACTGGACCTCTAACTGCATATGGAGACGACAAATACACCTTTTACAAAATGAAAAAAAAAAAAAAAAAAGGAGAAAAAACAAACAAACCCAAACTGCATTATTAAATTACGTGTAACAAATTAAACAACCCACCCGCACGCACACGCTGACATACACACCAAACTTTTGGATGATGACCCAATTTTTTGTTTTTTTTTGTTTTTTTTTTCTTCTTTGACTTATGTCGAGAGACCACACACAGATAGATAGAAGAGGTTAGGATAGATATAATAAGCCCTTACAATATGTAAAGGTCTCCAGCAAACGGGATCTCCCCCACAGAGGGCTGTGGGAAAGCGGGGTGAGGATGGAGGAGAGGGGAGGAACGAACAGAGGAGATGGTTTCGGGCACAGGGGACGCGCCCGGTGACAGAACGCCGTGCCGTCTATGCGCTGGGGTTGGGGTTGTTGAGTGTGTTGGTGGCAGAGCCGTTGCTTCCCTGGATGGTGAGGCTGATCTCCTCCTTCCTCTCCTTCTCCTCCTCCTCCTTCAGCTCTTCCTTCAGCTCCCCCTTCTCCTTGAGGGGACACGCCTCCGCGGTGTCTTCGGAGGCCACGGGGGCGTAGCGGCCCGTCCGGTGCTCCTGAAGGGCGGGGCCCCAGGTCGGATGTGATCGGCAAGCGTTCTTCAACCGCTGGCACAGAAAAGGGGGACGCGACATTGAGAGCAGCGTCAGTATGGAGGGAAACTGACCCCATGAGCAACAACAAACTAAATAGTAATGAAATTTACTCAAGACTGAGATGGAGGTAGATTATAAAATACGCCAGTTTACTCATTATGACTGCTAAAGACACTTTGCTTTCACTTTCCACGAGCTTTTTAGCACAATTACGGAAAAACTGCAGCATGGATCTTAACAAAACTTGGTGAAAGGATGGGGAGACACCAACCGCTTCACATTATTTAAAATGGACATGTTTTCACCATCGCTGGGGTTCCAGATGCCACTTTAAAAGAAGGCAGACTCCTATTTTTTTTTTATGCCTCTTTTGCACCGAGGAGGGACACCAGTTGATCACAAAGTCTCCCCATACAGTCTGAGAACCAGAGACCTCCTTTTCACACATCGGCTGCCATAAAAAAATGTCATCTTTGCTTATTTACAGTGCACACACCATTGAACGTTACCCGCAACTGCTTTCTATTAAAACAGCGGTTCACCTGCTCTCAATTTGTGCCCATTTTAAGTGCCACCAGTCTCTACATGCAAACTGACGTGAACATTTTTGTTTCGGATTCTCTTGCGCCTAATTTATTTCTGCTGCTCTGATGTGAGAGCATACACGTGGGCTCCGTGTGAAATTGTTTCCTTCTACCAGCTAACCTGTGGTGATGCTGCATGCTACCAAGTAATGCAAGCGACTGGAGTTCTTCAGTTCTTCTTAAGAGGAAATACAAATGTGCAGATCAGTTAAATAAATAAATCAAGACGTCGGTAGTCTGACATTGCACAGTGTCAAAGCAGTGGTGACGGGTGCTGTACCTCTCTGAAGGTGGCTCCTGGGGACCGTGAGATCTTGTAGATGGCATAGATGGGTATGCAGACCACTGAAGACAGGGCCATGGAGAAGCCGATGGCCAGAGACCAGCCGGGATACACGTAGTCGTTGTAGGTGATGGGCTTGTACTGGATGACTGTGAAGATGAGGATGAACTGCAGGGACAGAAGAGAGAGAGGATGAGTGTGTGTGGGCTCCGTCATTTCCAGCAGGTGGTTAAAAACATGCCTTCTGGACAAGAGCTACGGAAAATGAAACCTCATGTCAAAATACAGACAGGAAAGATGATATAATAAGAAAAGAACAAAAAAAGATTTGAGTGTTTTTACTTATTGTGGCATCGAAAAATTTGAATATTGTGATTTTGTGATTGTGTTAATTATGGCCGACGGGTAAAAAAAAAAAAAAAAAAAGAAAGACAAAAAAATGTCCAAATTGTAGTAGTTTAAACAATAAAAATCAAAACAAAAACAAGAGAAGGATTTTTCACTGTATGCATGATGCAAATGGAATATATGAAGGACTGAAAGATTAACTTCAATCAATCGATTAAAAACAAACAAAAAAAGACACAAACATGTTGATCCAAAGATTTTTCTAAATATCAAAACATATTTCTTGTTTTCATAACTTGTTTTCACCTCGGACACTGTTTAGGTGTAGCGTGAGTGTTTGGAGGTGGAGTTTCAAACGTAGTTTCAATGGAACCTTGTTTTGAACCGCACATAATCCACATTAAATGTAGTGCAATGTAACGTAACGATGCCATTGCAAGCGGACTACGGGACTGGGTGGAAGATGACATCAAAAAGAATGAAACGCTGTTGCTTTTAGAGATTCTATTCGTCATCAATTGAAAATGGATCATGCAATCTCCTGCATCAATTGTCTGGCACCACCACCTGTTGTAACCATGTATTTCGACACATGTAACATAACGCTCTGATGTCATTCCAAGCAGAAAACTGGATAGGGAGGTAGAGCAACTCTGGTGTTCTCTGGTGCAATAGAATGACTGCTCTAGCTTTAATGGTTTTTATTTGACATTGATTTAAAGGCAATTAATGGCTGTACATGGAAGGTAAGTTACATACAATAATATGCCACAAAGTGTTGTGACAGTCATTAACCCTTTCCTATTACGATTACAATCGGTGCAAACAAGTTTCAGGTGTTGCTACCATCTAAGGAAAAACATTATTTTTTCACAAGAAACCTGCTTTAATCACTGCAGAGGGAAGAACAACAGGCATTTGCTTAAATGTTAAAGTTTGACGGTTACAAACTGCAGTGAGTCTTGTTTCAGCGCAGGGCTGGTGAGCGGAGCATTATTCTGTGTGGTGAAATGACCCAAAATCCATAACAATGAATTTCTTGGTTCGTCCAGCAGCTTAGTGCCCAAACACTGCTGCCTGCTGGGGAAATAGCATTGATAGCGGCTGCACGTGTCCATTTCCCAGTCTGAAAGATTTGCTTGGTTTATAATGGGGATAAAATAAAAAAAAAAAAAGCCAAAAAGATTAGTGTTGTTGGCAGCTCAAATGTAGGTCAGCTCCATAACAATGTGTTAGCAACACAGGAAAGTTCAGGACCTTAAACTCAACACGCTCCGAATCAGCGTGCATCCTGCAGCCATCAGTTTGCTCAAGAGGTAAGTTTTGTCAGGAGACAAGAAGCCGATTCGTGTTCAGGCCTCATGAGAGTTCACTTACGGAGATAATGACCGGGGAGACAAATCTCCAGCAGATTTTGAAGAAGAGGGGAGGAGGGAAGCCCAGCATCATCTCCACATCTTTGAAGTAGTTCAGGTGACCTGAGATAAAAAAAAAAAAAACAAACAAAAAAGGACAGCCAGGTAAACATTAAATTATGATTTCTCATTTTAGACTATTGTATTGACAAGAAATGCAGTATGTGACCATATGAAAGCAAAAGTTGAAGAACCAGTGTGTTGTCTCTTTTACTTCACATTAAGGTTAATTTATGGTGTGGCCATACATAAACTGTCAGATTATACAGGCACACGCACCAGTGCTTTGAGAGGGAATACCACGCTGTGATAAATCAAAGGAAAATCGGCATTCTGTCTGTAGGGTCATGCGGCATTATAGATCCATTTCTAGTTCTAACAGGGGCTGATCCTAAGGCTGATGCTGAGATATCTGGCTGGGAAAATTCCCCCTGCAATGCTTGTGGTCGAGGCAGTCTGCACCAATCGTCACTGTAACTATAAGCAACAATCTGGCCTTCTTTGTTTTTATTCATCTGAGTGCTGATATCAGATGTCCGCGCTCCTGACTGGGCTATGAGAGGCCAATGCATAGCATAAGTTATAACAAAAGGAAAAAGTACCTATCACACATATATTAATACCCTATAATTAACGCTCAGAACCTGATTTTTATCTATGCCTGTATTCGTGTTTAAAGAAATGGCTGTGTTATTACAGTAAACAATTACGTGTGTTTACGAGTCCGTCGTCTGCACTCCTTGTGCAAAAGCTGGCATCGTGTAATGCTTCCAACGGGGGCAAAAAAACATAAGGGCCCTTTACTACCTTATTCTGTTGCTGCAGGCACACTGTTTGGCAAAGTGTGCATAAAAATGGGAAATGAAAAATGAGGAAGTAGTGACAAGCACATATCAGAAACGAGTCCTGGGGCAACTTTGAACACAGACATGATCAGACAGCCGTTTGAAGGTAAAATATGTCGTATTACCACATTCAAGTGTCTAGAAATACACTGTTGCGATGGATTTCAATTTGTGGTGCGTTTTTCCAATCTCAAATGTGTCCAAGAAACACAAAAATTTGCAATTTTAATCAAGGTAACAGTCACAGAGTCAGTGTTTACCTTTAAACACTGACTTAAAACACAGATTTAACTCTCAGAAGAACTAAAGAGCACCGGAGAGACTCAACTGCTTCATTCATCTATTTTGCCTGTTTTCATTACTATTTGTTTTGGAGAGAAGACTCTTTGATTACAGATGTGGTGAAACTTCCTCTCTACAAAATAAATATGTCTATGTCTGGCCAATCATTGATAATGAATTAGTCAAACGCTTCACATGTTAAGATTAACAAGTCTTATCTCCTTCCTTACCGTAAATATACATGACACAGATGCACATTATACAGGAGATAATGACCAAAGAGAAGCTGGCAGCATAGTTGTCCATCAGCAGCAACCAATAGATTCCTGCCTGCGCACAGAATACACAGAATTAATAAAAAGTTGCATCCCGACACGATGCGTTCAAAGACACAACCTTCATGCATTTGGGAATTTACCTGTGTCGTCAGCGGCACGCCCAGTAAGAATCCAGCTACGGCCACTGACAGCGTGACAATGGTCTTGTGTCTAATGATCCAGTCTGTACCGATCTCATCGACGATGGCCGTCACCAGTGTCTCCAGCAGACAGAACTACAGGGACGGAAACGAAAGGTCAATGGATTCAACCGAGGCGATTCCAATGGATAGTTGCTGCTCACATATCCTCTAACCTGGATTGATAACTAGAAGAAAGTTTTTTATGTTTAAGGTTTGCACACACATTGCAAAAATAATTATTACATTTCCAGCATTTCTCATCTAAAGAAATGACTTTGAGGAAAGGAAGTATTTTCCTTTAAGCCACAACATATTTATCCACTGCACTGTGAGTTTCACAGTTTCACTGCCTAAAATTGAAATACAACTAGCACTGTAAGAAATTACATGTACATTCCACCAAATACTATTACGCATTCATGTATCAGCAAGATGAGTCATACAAACTCCTATTCCTGGTACTTAAAGTAAGTGGAAGTCCAAGAATGACAGAACATTTTATATATATTACATAAATTGCATTAAAGCTGAGATTTGCATTTTTTTTTTTTTTTCTCTTTTTTTGCATGACAGGGCAAAAATTCCTAAAATAACGTTTGAAATGATTGAAATTCAAGTGGTCTGTTATAAAGACTTCTGCAGCTCTGTATCCAGGTTTTACTAAAATCTATCCATGGCAGTACTTTTCAGCCAATCATGGGTCATTTCAAGCAGAGGGTGTTCCTATTGACTGTTCTTAAAAGGTGGATGCGTGTGCACGTCCGCATAGATGGTGACAGGCCCATACAATGGTGGACATCCCAGCAGGAAAAGTTGCTGTTTTTCTGCTTGGATATATCATTAGCCCATTTTGAACAAGCGATGGTTCAAGATGAAAAAAATCAAGGGATCGACAAAAATATTCCAATTCAATTTGAGTGGAAATGATGAACCTGGCCAGGACAAGTCAGGACTCATTATCTCTGAACCACAAGTGGTCCATGGCATTCCATCAAATAGCTGCTGTGACTTTTCACTGTGCAGGTAAAAATACTGTCCTGTGGCAGGTGCATGTTAGTGGCTTGTTAGTCTCCTTGAACTCATTGGCATACAGGTTGACTTAAGATATATACAGTCTGCTACACAGGCCATAAATAAGTCTGTTCAAACAATGACTAGACATGCTGACAAAGGGCACGTAAAGCACTGACGGCAGCATGTGACACAAACTCAGTGACAAAGGGAAGATAAAATCAGAGAACAACGTTTAAGGTATAATTTTACGACATGGAACAGTGTCATGTAAACTCGAAATCAGGTAAACCTTTTATTAAAGACCAAAAGGTAACGAGATGAGATACTGTCTATAGACATGTGTCAAGAGAATGAAAAGCATGTGTTCATGACAGGATGCTGACATACAGTGTTATATATCACAGCAATGAAGCTGATATCATCCAATAATTGAACATTGCTTGCTTTCACGTAAGTAGATTTAAAGGACGGCTTTCTTTTACCCCTGTAATATAGCAAAAAATCTGGCATATCCTGTCTCAACAAGATGCAGAAATTTACTCCACCAGTTGTTACTTCTGGTCTGGATTACTGTAATTCTTTATATCCAGGCTGCCCTAATAAATCCTGAAAGAACCTTCAACTAATCCAAAATGCAGCAGCACGTGTACTGACAAGAACGGGCATGAGAGACGCTTGTGCTAGCTTTCCGGTTAGATCCAATACAGAATTGTAAATCCTTCTCCTTACCTACAAAGTTATTAATGGTCAGGCTATGACCCGACCTTATCACCCAACCAGAACCTTACGCTCTCAGGATCCAGGGTTACTATTAGTCCCCAGAATCTCCAAAAGTAGAATGGGAGGCAGAGCCTTCGGTTGTCAAGTTCCTCTCCTGTGGGACCATCTTTCAGTCATTGTCTGGGAGACAGACACAGTTTCTACTGGATGGTCTAGTGCAATTCTGGACCCAGGGACTACAATGACTTCTAAACCATCAGACTACACCTGCAAATTGGATTTGTGATTTTGGGCTACACAAATAAAACTGGATTGATTGACTGATTGACTTCAAGTGAGTGTTGTTACTATAACATAATGCATTCACACCACAGGTCTTTGTTGTGGTCAGGCATGATCCTGGATTTGGGTGTGAGTCATTCTTTGTGTGGCCATTCACCTGGGTCCCGAGTCCCAGAAGGATAAGCATGAAGAAGAAGAGCAGTGACCAGAGTGGTGAGATGGGGAGTAGAGTGAGAGCTTCTGGATAGGCCACAAAGGCCAGGCCCGGGCCGTGGTCAGCCACCTCTGACACGGGGACGTTCAGGTTGTGTGCCATGAAGCCAAGGATGGAGAAGATGACGAAGCCAGCGTACACACTGGTTGCACAATTGGTTATGCTGATGATGATGCTGTCTCTGTATGTAGGAAAGAGAGAGGAAAAAATGCTGGGCATTGTTTAAAATCATAAACAATTTTTTGTTTCCTGTATTGTTGTCAATCACACAGTACAGAGAGAAACTTCATCTAAAATTAAACAATCAGATGTGATGAAAGATCTGTGCTCTTTGGAGGCTTGGGTCCTTGACCTTTAGCTGACATTCATTACATAGTTAGTAAAGTGTTTTAATGTAGGATTATGGTCAAAGACTAATTTCAATATTTCAATTTAATTAATATCAGACAAAGCTCACACAGAGTTTGAGGTCTTACTATGCTTTTCTGCTCTTAAAACCCTGGCATTTTTCAACCTAAGCTCCATTTCCTGGTCTTCTGGCATTCTTTTTTTTTTTCTTTTTTTTTAAATTGAAAATTACTTCAGGATGTTTGCTAGGCCTATTTAAAGTCAGCAGTTCGATCACATTTTAATTGTTTTATTTCAAATCAGCTGTAGTGGTGTATAGAAGCAAAATGATAAAAACTGTGTCATTGTCCAAATACTTCTGGACCTAACTGTATATACAATGCAAAGGCAGAGGACAAGTCCAAAAGTCAGAAATAATTACTTTTTTTGCCACTAACTATGCTAGAAATGTTATTGCAAGTGTCTGATAATGCAGAGTAGATACCTACAGTGAAACTCCTGTCTGATTTTGACTCCTGTAACGATTCTGTATAAAACAAATGTTTGTACAGGCTGTGTTTTTCCTACATCTCTCTACTTCCTGTCAGTGACAAAGGTTTAGCTTTATTCATAGCTATTTATTCCATGCTGTGCTCATCTGAGAAAAAAATAAGACGTTAGTTTGGAATAAATCGCCACAAAATTTTGGTCTTGGATAAACTTTGGAAAACAGAGCCACTTTGGCATTTCAGTGGTCATATCTAGAGTATCTTTCAGTCATTGTGTCATTATCATATCTAAATCATGTCGCCGGACACTTGCAATAACATTCTGAGCCTGGTCAGTGGCAAAAATAGCTATTCATTCGCAATGTTTTTACTTGCCCAGTGCCGTTATATTGGAAACCCTCGTTGAGCTTAACTCTCCTGTATGTACTACATACTGGAGTCATTTTTAAATGAAGAGGTTTTCTGTGCAGTTTCATTTTTTCCTAAAAAATAAGGAAATAAGCTTATGATGGAAAAGTCCTCCTTTAATGTTGCTCCGAGAAGCAACTGTTATTTATAACCTCCCTGACTCGGACTTGGACTTTGTTCAGACTGGACGACGGAATTGTGTGTTTGCTCAGTTCTTCGTTTTCTCACACTTTTTTTTTTTTTTAATCAGAACGCGTTCACAGCAGATGACTTTGATGCCAAGTTCACTCTCAGCTCCTCACAAGCCACCAATCACACACCTGGCCAATCCTGCAATCGCTGCACTTCATGCATGCACACCTACCGGCGGTGTTAGGGGAGGGACTCCACGGGGACGGAGCCGCGTCACACAAGCTGATTATGTCGCCCTGCAGCTGCCTGCGCAGATAGCAGGAGCTCCTGGCAGAGGAACAAATCATATCTGCAGCCTCCCTCATTACCCCCATCCAAACCCCAGGCCTGACACTGTCAGCATGTGTGGTCAAACCCAGGAGAGTAAATGACTTCTTCTCTTCTCCTTATCGCCTCCTCTGTCCCCCCTCCTTCATCCTAATCTCCTGCTCGGGCTCTTTCAAGCACAGTGCGACCACCTTCTTCACGCAAATAGGGGAAAAAAAAAAAATAGACATTATCTCTGTCCCTCCTCCTAGTTCTCCCTTACCTCACCTTCTCCTCCAACTCTTTGAGACCTGTAGCCTTGAAGTTAGCCTACGCTCCATCCCTGTACTGACTCATTAGAGGCACAGCCTGCACAACCTACCAGTTTTCCTCGTCCTCCCTGTTGTCTCTACCCTCCGAAAGCTCCACTAGTGTGTGATTTATTCCCTCGATCCCCCATTTTAACTCTCCTCTTCTCCTCATTCTGTCTGCCTGGCATCTGTGGTTAAGTACAAGTAGTAGGATGCTGAAGCGCTGCAGCATGATGCGAGCGGGTCATATCCACACATCCGTGGGCAAGAAGGCGCTCACACTGTGACTGCAGCGGCAATAAATTACTCCCAGTTAGTGCTATTTAAATGCCTTAGCTTCGGGCAAACTCGGGTCACGTGTTTCATCTGTGTCTTGTTACCCTGCGATTCCTCGTGTATTCAAGTCTGTGTCCTTATGTGCCAACGTCCTAGTGGTTTGCTGTCTCCCTCCAGCCTTTTGTAATTTTTTTTTCCTTTCTGGTTTCTGAATTTTTAAGTGGATTTCTGTGGATTTGGTTGCGTTTTAGAGCTGATTAACATTTTTTTTTACCTCTGGCTGCCTCGACAGACTGTAGGCCTCCTGCTTTGCGTTTAAATAAATATCAGTGAGCAGAACCTGCTCTGCTGTGGGTGTCCAAGCCTTTTTGTTTCATTTTTGGCAGCGTAAACGGGACAACAGCGTAACTATAGCTTTGCCTATTTTTGATTTTTGGCAAACTCCCACTGCAGAAATAAGTAAACATGTTAAGCATATGATTGACAAAAAAAATTAGTGTGTCGCTTCCTTTTCCTTTTTTTAACCGCAATTAGGAAAACTGTAACAGTGTTTGATTTTTTTTTTTTCCATTCCCTCGTTCTGGTCGTTTTAATCTCCATCTTATTAAATTGTGTGACATTTATTAAACTATCAATTACATTGAGTGTCATTACACAAACGTAGACAAAAATTCCATTACCAACAATTTTAAAGCTCACAATTTTTCTTAATTTTACTTTTTTTGTTTAATTCTTCCAAGAACCATAGTAAACGTGCACTCTGTTTTTTTTCTGTTTTCACATTCGGAGCTTCCCTGAAGTCTGTTCTGGTAAACTCTCAGCCACAGCAGGAGTTTGGGAAGTCAAAAAGTAGCTCGGTTCATTACCATCTTTGAAAATGTGGTGCATTTAACATTTGCGTGTAAATTCAATGTGTTTTAGAGGTGCTCCCATTCGGGTAGTGCCAGCTTAGTTATCATTATGACAAGCTACTATCCCCTCCTTCAAAATATGACACAAATCTGAGTGTTGCACGCACTTCTTCATCTAACCCATGGCAAGAAAGACAAGAAGTGTATTTCCCAAAATGTTTTTTCTATCCACAGTTCAGAGGACCAACCTGAAGCAGTTGTTGTGGAACTTGTTATAAGAAGCCATTGTAATGAGACCCCCCCAAGCACAGCCCAGGGAGTAGAAGATCTGCGACGCTGCGTCTCCCCACACCTACGAAAACAGTACAAAAGTAGTAAAATGAGGAAAAAACATTATTTCCAGTTTACTTGTCCATGTGCCTGTGAATACCTTTGCATCGAGGACTTTCTGCCACTGTGGGGTCAGGTAGTACTTGATGCCGTTGATGGCTCCATCGAGGGTAATGCCACGGATGAACAGGATGGTGAGAACCACATAGGGGAACGTGGCCGTGAAATACACAACCTGGATGCGCACCAAGACAAGCAGAGAATAGGGTTCTTGTACTCTTCAAGTTTAGCATTTCACATGAAGCCAGCTGGTCTTTCTGACTGAAGTTAAACTGGTTCAAAATATGCCCCAAAAGGGAGAACGTTCTGGAGGAGATTGTGGCGTTCACATGTCCAAGAAACATGCAATTTGTCCTCTCACTCTGCACTATATGGCGTCACTTGGTGATCAACAGAAAGCAAAATATACTGTATGTCTCCACAGTTATGCAGATGACTACATCTTGTCTGAATCACATGATGCAGCAGCTCTAGATTCCCTACCTACCTGTTGGCAGAAAAGAAGTGGGTATTCAATACGTTCATGAAGATAAACAAGGACAGAACTTAAACGGTGTTAGTGGAAAAGGAATGCTGTTTAAAAAGGGAAATTTAATTTCCCTGATTAAATCTGGTGTTGACTAAGCTTCAGTTTCAACAGCGACTACAATTATACGTAGCAAGCACTAGACTAGATTAAGACGTGGAGTATTCCAAATTGAGACATGCATACTGCTTAATCGCTCTAAATATTCCAACTGGAGTTGTTGCAGCATTTCTTTGCAGTTGCTGGTAAATTGCGACACAAACCCTTCCTCTTGCCATTTCCTCGGTTTCTTGTCTGCCATAGAGCAAGTGAACGAGAGTCAATGTTTTCATTATGATCTAGAATGGCTTAAAAACAAATGCAGTATAACATGGGAGAAAGTGTTCATTTTTCTTGGACGGGATGGGAATTGTTGTTGGACAAGAGGGTGTCTGCTACAATGACGCTGCTACTGTGCAACTGTTACTTGTGTATGTTGGTGGTTTATTGAGAAAACAGGCCTGTGGGCTATGGTATATACATATATATTGCCGGTACAGATAAGATGTTATGACTATTTACACGGGTTCAAACCTTTGTGCGTACGTGTGTGTGTGGCTGACCTTTCCAGAGGACTTAACGCCCCTGAAGAGACAGAGGAAGACGACAATCCAGGACACGGCCAGGCAGCCCAGGATAGGGAGACGCACCTCTCCAAAGTTCCCAATATCATCAGAGATGTTCAGCACATAGTGCCTGAGATAGATAGAGAGAACATTTAGAGTAAGTGAAGTTAAGCATTACTTTTCCTTTTTCAAGAGAAAGAGGTTAATTTTTCATTTACAATATTATAACATCGTAGCGTTTTTACTGAATTTTTGGTGGACTGTACTGCTGTATTAATAAATAAACATTGAAGGTTAAACCGGTGGAAATGTGGCTTATGAAAATTGGATCTCAGTGGAAATTATACACTATGACAACATCCTTATGTCATGAGGACAAATATTATTCAAACAACCTACACATCACCTCAGCACTTCACATGTTCTAACAGTGTGGCTATTTGTCGCAGATCTGATGATTTTATAGCAGTTTGCTCAGTAATATGACACCTGAAATGTGACACTGTCAGTACCAAAAATACCTTGTGTAATTGTAATACAGCTTGTTTAATCTGTACTGGAATTTAAGGAACAAAATATCATTAGGAATGTTGAATTGTGGTGTGTCTTCCTTTCTAGAAAATGGAAATTTGCTTTTGCAACATAAAGCAACAGCCCATATAAGACTTGTGCATGATAATAATTGTTACTTAACACTGAAATGTAGTTTGGAGGTTCCTTTTAACTCACCATGCATCACACAAGGAAGAAAGGTGCCTATTGATGCAATAAGATATGACAGCACAAGGCAAAGTCATGGTGTTTTGGTGATGTTCCTCTAAGTTTAGACGTAGATATCAGATACAGAGCTCAGTGTTTTGTTGCGTCGATTGTTAGCTAAGAAATAACAACAATGCAAAAGTTTAATGTAAATAATAAAAGGCAAAAGTGTCTGATTTCAGTTTAAGATTAATTCTGAGTAATGGAATTGTTTGGCTGAAAGCAACAGGCTGGACATGATGGTCCAGGGACGGTGGCCACCGACAGCAGGCTCCGAGATAAAAGTAGATGGAAATTTCTAGCATAATAATTTGGGTTGGTTATAGAGAAGCTCTGAACTCTCCTAGTTTAGGTGCGATGTAGTCACTGAGACAGAGAAAGTAAAAGTTGCCTCTGTCGTCATCCAGATAATCCAGACATGTAATGTGTTTGTTCAACAGCTGTTATTCACTTCGTCTAACCCTTTACACTTTAAATATTGCAGTGTATATGATTAAGTACAGCAGGTGCACGTATACATGTAAACTGGTGCTTAATGCTGATTTGAAAAGTGCGGTCTAATTGCAGCATTAAACTTGAATGGGGCGTCCAGTGGGCTGCAAACCTTTGCACCAGCATATTGATCCCCTGATAAAATTTGGTAATGATCTTTGGTAATGAGAAGCTGCCGTACATGTCATCAAATCTGGTCCACGTGTTTCAGTTCACTAACGTGTGTCAAAGTCACACCTCGTGTCGGGTCTACCAAGCACTTCAACTTCAACTCCTGGTGATTTGCATTTGCTCAAACAAAAGCGTCGAAGTGCAAAATGCAAATACAATGACAGGTACATTGTTGTCTGACAGAGATGTCTTACTAGACAGCTCGACTGGGTCGACTGGTGCTGAAAGGTGAAGGAAAGCATACGGAAGAATTCAAAGTATGTTGAAAAGCAAATAAGAATCTTCTTGTGATCACTGCTTATCTACTTAGTATCATATCTCATTCAAACATTAAAAACCTTTACTGCAGGCATGAGGTATTTGATGAGACAAATCTTGTGCTAAGTGAGGGAAAAACTTACTTGCACGCCTTGGCAGCGCCTACAAAACAAAGCGTGCATTCCAATGCATCCTTACTTGAGTAAAACTATGTTAAGGATGCTGTCTTGTTTGTAGTGTCAATAGTTGATCAAAACGTTTCGCCTTATCAATGAACATGTCCCCCATGTGACTCACTTCCAGTACTCCTCACTGGGGCTGGTCCTCTTGGTGCGGTTGACCACCTCTGCTACGGCGAGGCTGGTGTTGAGCATGCTGCTGGCGTTGAGCGCGCTGCTGCTGTTGATTATGCCGTTGCTGCCCACCACGCCGCTGCAGTCCGGCGTGTTCCAGGGGTTGTTGCAGTAGGTCCACGGCAGCAGGTTTGTCATGGACATGAAAAAGTAGTAGAAGGCGATGCAAATGACCACATTGTAATAGATCCCAATGTAGGTGGACACCACCATCATGCCATAGCCCACGCCTAGAAAAGGAGGAAAAGACGGGACGTGAGCATTCAAAACAAATTGATGGGTTAATATCCTGGTAAAGGCTTTGCAATTAAAATATATTCAATTTTGGAACTGAACATGACTGATGAACTGTGTTCTTTGTTACAGTATATCCATAAAGGGATCTCTTTAAGTTCTGTTCCAGCCATTGATTAAACCCTTAAAAACTCACTTCTATTATACACAAAATCCATATTTCAATTTCTTTTGTTTCCCCATGAGAAGTATCCCTTTGCCTCACCCCCTCTCAGCACTTCCACCACTCGCCTGCAGCAGGAGTGAGCCAGAGCTTACCTGCTCTGTCATCTTCTTAAACTAGTCTACTCACTAAACTAACTGCACAGTGGCAGGTTTTGACAATGGACAAATTTAGCCATTCATTTTTGAACCTGACACAGATTCCCAGGAAGAATAGGAGGCGTTACTTGTACAAAGTTACATCAGAATGATTAGTTTCCGAGACTCTCAGAAATTCTCGATAAACTGACTGCTTATTTCAGTCACGATGAGTGCCGTATTAAAAACCCTTATGGACATGGACATGAGACAGTTTTGATCTTTCAGTGTTGAGGAACTTGTAATAGAAAAACACCAGAGCGATACAAAACAAACACATGCTCAGTTTAATGTGAGCTCTAAAAAAAAAACCCCTATGTAAGAGACCTCGTAGCTTTTTCGGCAAAAACAGCTTTGCCCTCAATCGTTAATGTTTATACGTGTTTTGTCACAAACACACACACTTACCTTTAAACATAGGGCTGATCCTCCATACCCCCAGGCACCCCTGGCTGGCAAACTGACCGAAGGACAGCTCGAGGAAGAAGAGGGGGATGCCACAGAACACCAGCATGATGAAGTATGGTAACATGAAGGCACCTAAACGCAGCAAAAAACCAGAGTGTTGAAATTTTGGGGTTTACCATTTCTGAGTTTAATTTCCACTCCCCAAAGTGTCATTTTAACACATTCTGATTTAAATGGTGCTCAGAGTTATTTGACAGAGACAATTCCATTAGTGTCACACCAACTTCTCAGAGAGCTAAACAAAATAAGCTCCGCCCAGGCGCCAACACGCACTTCACTCTGGTTTGAAGACACTGTAACTAACCAATCTGGGGTCATGCAAAGTTTCAGATGAGAGACTGGACACTGTACCTCCAATGCAGTGTTTTAGTTGACTAAAAAGGCACAATAGGTGTTATTTATTTTGACTTAATGTGTTTATTCGTCAGTCTTTCAAGTTTTTTTTTCTTTCACCGCCCTGAAAACGTGAGTTAATTCAACACTGTACTTTTTGCTGTGAAGGAACGGGACAACAGGACAGGCGACTTTTTTTAATGAATTGAAAGTGTTACACTTACACATCGAGTCATGTAAGAAAGTGAAAAGAAAATTATATTCTATAAAGTCCAGTGTGTCTATAACTCATGTTCATTTGTGTTTTTTCCGGGCAAAAAGGCCCCAAACAATTTTAATGAGCTTATATCACCCAACCAGAAAAGTTACACCAGGTTACTGGTGATCCCCAGAATCTCCACAAGTAGAATGGGAGGCAGAGCACTCATGCTCTGATTTTAAGAGTAGGCTTAAAACCTTCCGTTTTGATAAAGCTTATAGTTAGGATTGGCCGATCCAACCCCTAGCTCTGCTGCTATAGACTTAGGTTACCGGTGGAACACTCTATGATACTCTGAACTCCTCTCTTCTCCTCCCCCTCTGACTCCATCTCTGTACCTCTATTTGTCTGCATCCTAACTAAACGTTGTACTAACTTTACTTCTTCCCCAGAGGCTTTCTGCTTTATCATCTTGAAGGTTTTCTAGCCGGGAGCTGCTGCTGTCGTCCTGCCTGACGCCCACTGGCCACATTAGGACAGGAGATCTTGTGACTTGTGATAAATCTGGATTTATAGAGTCATGACCTCATACATTCTTAGTAAACTGTTATTTTCACGTTTTTGTGTTCTGTGCAAGTGACAACTATTGCACGGCTGTCCGTCCTAGGAAGGAGGATCTTCTTCTGCGGTTCTTCCTGGAGGTTTCTGAGATAATGTGTTATTTGCGATTTTGGGCTACACAAATAAAATTCGATTTGATTTGAAATATACTGACAGTTGCATTTTTGTCTGACAAAAATGAAGCACTACACAACTAGACTGGGTAAACCAGTGCTGAAAGCCACAAGCATTTAAATTATGTTAAAGAAGGGAAAGACAATGTACAGAAGAATCTGTAATTACACGAAACTGGTGCAAAACCCCTCGTTAGCACGGAAAATCCATCACATGCAGCGTAAACGTGACTACACAGGTGTTTTTTTTTGTCTACATATATAAATTCTATTTGTCACCTGGTTACATGAAATAAAAAAACCAAACAAAGATAATGCACTCCTAAAAAAAACGACTATATTGAAAAAAAAGAAAAGAAAAGCCTCATCTGTCATCGTAACCTTCCCTGGGTGAGCAGAGAGGTCACCAAATGTGCAGCTGAGCCTGCTAATCAGTGCAGCAACTCTCTGGAGGTTCAGACTGGACCAGAACCAGACAGTCATCTACATATAAGGAATGTGTGCGTTCATACGAGTGTGCGTGTGTGTGTGTGTGTGTGTGTGTGTATGTATGTGAACTAGGACAGTGCAACCAGCTGATACCGTACAATAACAAACCTTATTTTTCTGTGCGAGTTGCTGGTAGAGCTCAAATCTCCTGTCCGTTCCCCACTATTTGCAGCTGCGTGTCTGTTAAAACATACTTGTATGGACTATATACAGCACACAGAGCATTGGAATCCCTCACATGCGTGACACTAACCTAAACATTTTAAGCATAAACAGATGAAGTGGGATGGATGCTAAAGAAAGTCTGTGTTTCATTTGACTTTTTTTTTTACATTCAAGTACAAATTTAATACTACATAGAAGCCATTTTAGTCCATTCAGTGTTTTAGTGACTTTGACTAAAGGAAAGAATACCTCTGCAGAAAAAAAAGCTGCCCGCAGCAGAGCTTGAACACGGTTTGTTTAAAACATGTTCTATAAAAGCAGCTGTGTATCTCATGAGTGGAGGCAGCAGCTGGATGCATTCTAAGCCCTCACACACACACACACACACACACACACACACACACACACACACACAAGTACACGCATTTGAAATTGCATTCACACCCCAGTAAACAATCGTGTAGTTACGCTAAAACTTGACATGCTCTGGAACAAAGTTCTGTACACACACTGGCTGCTCAGAACAGCTGCGTTAAAACTGAGGAGTTAATCTGACGGATGAGACATGACCAACCTTAAAGAGTAAAAGAAGAGAGATTGTACGGTTGACACAACAAGCTGGTTTAATGATGTAAGCTGGGAAGAGTCAACCAAGGCCATGACATTGACTCTACCTTAAATTACAAACTATTGAGGTGTTTTCCACCTAAATCTTCTATTATTAGTGTGAATTTATAAGTTTTAATGTTGCATCCCAATTTAGTAAAGCAGTAGCTTGAAATCATCTAGTATTTGCCGACATTTTGGGATATTTCACAAAAATAATGTAATAATATTTACAAGAAGCTGATGCCACCCAGTAGTTGTGCATTATTTCCAAAATAATGCACAGATGCTATCTGCAGGCTTTCTTATTTTTTACAAGACTTTCAGAAAACTTATTGGACTATCATGGGTGGTTGCAGTTACAGGAGAAAAATATTGATCGTTGGATTCTTTAAGAACAGATAAGTTTGAGGTTTCCAACTCTACTCTGATTCCTTCAGGGCTTTAGTTACCCTGAAAGCCTTTTTTTTTTTTCAAGTGTGTGTGTCAAAAATGAAACTACATTTTAACACGATGACTGCAGTGCGAATATAAATGTAAATACAAACAAAAGCTGTACCTCCTCCATTTCTGTAGCAGAGGTAGGGGAACCTCCAGACGTTGCCCAGGCCCACGGCATAGCCCACGCTGGTGAGGACAAACTCAATCTGGTTGCCCCAGTTCCCTCTTCGGGAGTTTTCATCCTTCTTCACTGGCTCGCCCGGAACTGCTCCGTTCTACGACAGAGACGGGGAGACACGGGGGAGGTGAAAAGCTGCGACCACCGATCGACGAGCTGTCAAATATTTAATCACCTGCAGGACAAATTTTACGGATTCCAGCTTCTTTTCTGTTATTTATTGACTACAGATTGACAACGAAAGCTGCACTTATTATTGCAACTGTAAACACACTTCTTTGCTCTTATTTTACCAAATCAGAGTCTGTACTTGGCTGCATGTAAACTATTATTTCCGGTATAATGCAATAGAAGCAGCACTTTTCAATATTTTCTTGGTAACACTATTTAATATTTTCTTCAGACGTACTCCGTAGAGTCGAGCACAAAGTGGGCGCGCTCAAGCAAACGAGATGTAAAGTGAAATCAGCGCCTTAAGAGCAGCCTATAAGCATTTGGTCTTGTCGTCCTGATTTCCAGCTTCTCCTCTCCTCTCCTCCCTCCCTCCATCACTCCATCTGCTGACATCAGATGGTCGCTCTCTCCTGACGTCTTCCATAACCTCAGCTCGCTGTCTGTGTGTGTGTGTGTGTGTGTCCGTCTGTGCTTCTACAGCCGCACGTGAAGATGCTCCTGCAGATTAATAAACACTGCTAATTTGGTGGAGGTAGATGACTTGACTCGATGCTCTTGGTTCGGCTGTTGAGATGAAACTGTCATGGTTTTCAGCAGAGACTAACCCAGACGTATCTGGGTTAGTACAAAAGAAAGCAAAATGTTTCAGATGTGGTGTCATCAAATTAAAATGGCAGAAGGACAAAGAAGGTATTTATGGAGTAAATCCCACAGTTCCCTGTTGGCAAGAGAGCTCTGCTACATATACCTAAAATGTTAACTGCTGATAGTAAGCCATGACTAAACATGGAAGATGTTTTTATTCTTCCTTATGAGCTTGTAAGAAATTACTGAATGTTTAGGAGAAAACGGATTGGTGTGATTTGGCTGAAGTCACAATTGCAAACTTGGAGTTTATTGGAAAAATGTAGACAAAATATACATATATATATATGTACACATATGAATGAAAGAGTAGAATGAATTAACATTTTTCTCCATCCTACCTTAAAAGCTTTGAAAGGGAGGCAAGCTGGACCATTTAACGCGTATTTACTCACATTTATCATATGAAATGTTGATTTTTGAATGCGTGTTATGAATTTAGCTATAATAAAAGGAACTGAAGATCTGATAGTGAAATGTTTTGGGACATTTTTCTGTCGGGCTCTGGCTTATGTGAATTTATGGAGATTGCATGGCACAATCATAAAACCCTCCCACGTTATCTGCGTTTAGCAGCCTCGTTTTCAGAGGCTCAATGAATGAATGGCTTCATATTTTCAATAGGAAAAGCTGTGAATTGCAGGAAAACACGAACGTTGGTCATAGAAACATATTTGGCAGTCAATAAATAATATTTCATACCACAAAATATCTGGCAATGTGTATTACAGTAGACAAATTAAAAGACATGCTGGCTTGCTTTTTCTCAGCTACGCTTATACAGTAAAGTTCATTTTTTTTCTGACTATTATTGCAGCAGAGTTTATATAACGATAAAGTGCAATTTATAATTTGGTTGTTTTTCTTAGAAACTGCTGCAGGACACCAAGTCCTTGCGATAGCGAGTTACACAGACGCACACCGACACACCGACACACCAAGCACAACCTCTGCGAGCTGAACGTGCTGACGAAAAGCGAGTGTGCGATCTTGTTCATCAGCAAAAAAATGTTAATAAAAACAAGCACAACACAGCTAAATACAACCCCCACATTTTGCCCCCATGCCGCTGTGGTTCAACTTTGAGGCAGCGCCAAGCGTGACTAATGAGACAGAGACGAAATATCGGAAACAAAAACAGCAACAACCACAGAAACCAAACAGCTGCCTTGTTTCCTCCCCTCAAAGCTCCGGAGTTTCTCTTTGAGTCCGGCTGTGCTCGCATGTCAGGAGGGCAAAACAAAGATCCGTCCTCCAGCATCCCTGACCTCTCTTTGTGCGAGAGTGGAGGCTGCAGGTGGGACGGACAGGAAGATCGGCAGACACGTGTTGTTGATGAGGAGACGCTCAGAGTGAAGCCGCGGTCGCAGCAGTGTGTGAGTAGCAACCCCCAGCGGGTCGGACGTCACC
>KV751365.1:3920749-3945488 GCA_001698575.1 Mola mola | reverse complement strand
CTGAGCACAGCTGTGTGTTTGTTGCTTTGTGACTTGTAAACACACACACAGTCAGTGGTGCAGTTGTGCCTGGAGAACTGAGTATACCCTTGATTTGTGTCACCAATGGACCCTTTTCACCGGGGCCACGTTGCCATAAAATTGCGGGCAAACACTGGTTAAATTAATTACAGCTCTGTTCCATTTAGCACGACAGAGTGTAACCAGTGAGCAAACAAGCACAGGATCGGCACATGGCTCTAT
Organism: Mola mola; assembly: GCA_001698575.1. Lineage (NCBI taxonomy): Eukaryota > Metazoa > Chordata > Actinopteri > Tetraodontiformes > Molidae > Mola > Mola mola. The sequence goes on along the minus strand of KV751365.1, from coordinate 3,945,245 downwards.
TTGATCTGAATGGCACTGAACCGCAGTATTACTGGGCACAACAGTTGTTTACTCTGCTACATCCGCTGTGAAAAAGGTTTCTAAAAAAAGATCATGTGTACATCACTCTCAGCTTCTCTGCGTCGCCATGCCGCCATGTTCCACACCCTTAGAAGTCATAGGACGTGGCACAGCAACAACCGCAGAAAACAAAGCGCTGCCTTATTCCCTCCACTCAAAGCTCCGGAGTTTCTGTTTGAGTCCAGCTGTGCTCGCATGTATATATGCCGATATATTATTGACTCTATCGCCATAGCCAATAATGTAGCCAATCCCTTCCCCCTAAATGATATCAGGACATTGGGCAGAGACCAAATTAAAAACTCATGTTAAATATTTTTTTTTTTCTTCAAAAATGCAAGGTTTGATGCCATCAGAAAATGGCTGAAACTTCAATATTGACAATGAGATTAAGTCAGGTGGGAACTTGAGGAAACTGAGATCTTTTGGCTTCATTGTTGTACAACTGGAGTGAGTGGAAACACATCATCCATCTTTGTGCTACTACTGTGTCGAATATGATATTTATCTTAGGGAGAAGGAGATGAATAAACAATTGCCAAAGAGGTAATGCAGCTTTTGTGAAAGATGACTACTTAAGGTATTTGTCACTTCTGCACACCTCACATCACTGCATCAAATCAGATCTTCAATGGGAATGGAAAAAATTGCACACATGTAACTGCATGATGTTCTCTTCTAGTCAACCAGATGGTCTGGTTTGCCACCTACCTTTATCTGTCCTCCAATTAGCATTTTCTGTCCTTTCCATGTCACATGACCTGCCTCGCCTACGAGCTCACCTGTTCTCACTCTCCCTCACGGGCCCCGCAGCTGTCTGACCCTTTAATCTCACTCATTCACCTGTTTCCCATTTCGGCCAAATTAGCAGTGCAGACGCCGATTCGATTCCACCAGTATTCTGCAAGTTCATTCTCGTCGCTACTTGAATGTTAAATTTGTTAGGTTACATGAACTCAGAACTGCTTCAGCTTGTCAGAATCTCCCAGCTTGTCATACACATTCTGGACTCCTGGTTAATTAAGGCCTCACGTCTCAAAGAGCTGCTGGAAACTAATTGTTAATAATCAAATAAATTCATGACAGTCTTTAATTGCAGCAATAATTCTAAAATGATCCACCAAGCACTGTACTATTAGGAATCACGTGTCAGTGTCTGGGGTAGCGCATCCCTGTTTTCCTTCATGAAATATGAGCAATAATTCACAAACATTTCTTGTTTGCCTCTATCTACATAACTACTTTCCTCCTGGAAAGGAGCGCAGCTGTCACACATCTCTCAACTTAAAAAAGGAGTTTGCTGAGTTATTAGAATTAATCGATCCAGGCGCAGGTAGAAACTTTAAAACTAACTCACGGTCAACAGCAGGTAACACATTGAAACAATTATACGACACAGATTGGAGGCGTTTATAAGATGTATCTGAGGGTGTGTAGTTAAATCCTCAATGCACTGATAGGATCAACGGCGCCAAACGCCAAATACTGCCTGAAGCTTCAGGGTAAATATGGAACTTGATGTTTTTAATGACATCTATTGACTCACCCCGATGTCCGACTCTCTCGACCCAGGTGTTATAGCCCGCTGGTCAGTCAGACAGACATACACACACTCCTCTCTCCATATCCCTCCATCACCCCGTTTCTCCGTCACGTGCTTCTCTAGGACCATCTGGGCTTTATGTAAGACCACATTTGCCCCCCATCTCCCTCCCATCATTTAGTTTGCAACTTTACCTTCTTTCCAAGGTCTCTTTCGAGTCACAGCACTGATTTGATTGCTTCTGCTCCTGCATTACGATGAGAGGACCACAAACAAGCAGCCTGTTACACACATTTAGAAACAACTCACTCTGGAACAACATTTCATGGAAAATTTACATCTTCTTTGGAGAAAATGTCGCTGAACAAAAATTACAAATACACTTTGTGAGCCCTGCAGGATTCTCACATGATTGTGCGTAGGCTGGAAGTAAAGTTTGCTGCTTGTTGTGATTTGTGAGACAAGGCAAAGAGCGCGATGGGAAATGATCCAATGTTGCAAGTTGCTGCTCCTCCAACTGATAAAATACAAAATATACATTTTGAAGGCTGCTTTGCACCAAAGCCTGAGGACGCAGAACTTGAGCTGGGACCCAAATGGGTTTGGTTTCTACATTTTGTACAGAAAACGCTGATCTACAGCAAGTGCAAGCAAACTGAAAGTACGGGCTGTGGTCACAAGGTGGAGCCAAAGTGAGGGAGGGTCCCTGCCCAGGAGGTGAAAGGTCAAAGGGCAGAGCACAGATACCTCAGAAATGCTAATATTAAGATCTACTAACAAACAAGAGATACCTGATATACGTTGAAATTGCAAACAGATGTGCCAGATGTGACAAAACTGCTAAGCTAATTCTTAACGAATCCCATTTGTCAGGTGTCTGTTGACAGGAAGTGGACTGTCGAAACAAGTATGTTACCCACGCTACTTAAATCGGCAAGAGGGGAAGAACAAAACCTGGTTGTATTTTCTCGTCTTTCTTCGCAGAGGATTGATATGTGTCACTGCCAGTTAAAAAGAGAGACGACTGCTAACACTACATTAGCTAAGAAACAACTTCTTTTATAACAAATTAGATTTTTTTGGGACCTATGAAGGCCTCAACTCCATAGGTCAACCAACTCAGCTTTACTCTACATTCATTGGGGCAAACTAGGCAATTCCTACCAAAGGAAAAATACTTTTCATGCTATTCAGACTAATGTCAGCATGATAAAAAACAATGTGAACATTTAGTTATAGGGGTACACTGATATCATTTTTATTATCTAAAGGGCTATCTAAGTTACTTACTAATACAGAATATTGATATAATAACTCTTTCTATCTCACCTATGTAAAAGTTAACAGTCCAGTATTAAGCAGTGAGACGGTGGTGGAGCACATACATTGTTTGTTTTGGAGAGTCAAATACTCGTGACAATGAAAATTTAATCAAGGTTTTAAAATAAAACTCCAAATATATTTCATTGTTATTCATTTGGGATTTTAAATGTCACAGTCAGGAACTCAAGAACCGTTCGTTTCGGCAATATTGAACTCCGATTCATCTACCTGAAAAAGCCAAAATATGCCCGAATCTGGTTGATCAGATTTCTTATAACTTCTTCACATCTAAGCAACCAGGCGATTTGCCAAAGAAAAACTTTGAAGCAACAGAGGGAAGAAATTTGGCTAGCATGACCCATCACCTTTTGCCCTGATGCTCCCAGCAAATCATTTGACAGTAAAGTAAGGCTGAAAATATCAGTGAAATTGAAAGAAAATAACAGCTCAAACCAAAAAATCTGGAAGGAGACATTGCTGGTGAGTTGTTCAAATATATTGTTTTCGTTTTCAGTGCGACATTCAGAGAGCTAATTTAGTTAATTTGGAGGGAGACACACATCTCTAAAATGTCTCCAAAAAATCTTACCAAAACAGTCTAACAGTGGATTGATAAATTGCACTACAGGTGAAATTGGTGTGACCTGTCTGCTGAAGAGGAACACTGATGCTCAAACGTTTCGATATTTGACCGCTCACACACGATATTACAAAAGGTACTGAGATTAGCAAACTGATCTAAGCTTAATTGTTTAGAGACAAGTTCACATATTGAAATACTCTATTAGTTCAACTTTATTCCTAAACAATTATCCACTTTCAGTATAACCCAAGTCTGCGGCTACTACTTTTAGCACAAACTGCGCATCCTTCCTGGTGAGTCGTTATTTTGTAATGATCTCCAACATTTGACAGCAACAGTCCGTCAAACAGCAGCCTCCGAAACTCGTCTCTCCGCTAAGATGAGCCTCAAAAGACTGCCGGCTAAGAGCCCAAAGGGTGAGTGCAAAGAGAAATGCTGATCCAAGTTGTGCAGGCTCAGACTGGAAACGACATAAGGTGGAATAACTGGGATTTACAAAAAAAAAAAACACCTTTCAGGTGTTTTAGGTGGGAAGGTTGACTGCATAACCGTCATAGTTAAAATGAGTATCAACTGTACTGTATCGTAAAATTGCCGTAAGTGTCATACGAGATGAGAACAATTTAGGTTATTGGTTTTGCTCCCGCAGCAGCCGTGACTCAGTTGATTCTAAACGCACATTTTCCCTCTTCTGCTTCCTCTTGACGCTGCTGCCCCTCATCCTCCCTCCTCTCACAGCCCAGAGAGAGCACTTCAGCTTCGCAGACAGACCACATAGGGGTCCCACTTAAACACAAGCCAACTCAAGATGTACACACAAATTCACACGTGCATTTACCAAAAGACACCCACACACAGAGGACCAGTTCAACAGGCAGCGGCACAAACCTTTCAAATCGATGTCTGCAGACAGCTTCAGCTGAGTCTCCATTAGACACTGTCCGCTGGAGTGTGGCAAGAACTGCAAACTACCTTTCAGCTTCTAGCAACACACACCCTTGATCTTACTCTTTCTACTCTTTGAAGTTTAGGTCAAAAATATACAAGCGTGGTTTGGACAGTATGACAGGGGGAGTGGACATTTGTTTAAGAACACTTTTTAAGATTGAAAGTGCAACAGATTCACAGTTCTCTACAATTTGCATCTTCAGAGCTGTTCAAAAGGTGCATAACAACTCCTCAAACAAATTGCGACAAGCTCTGGCAGAGCTCTGTAATGGCCTGCTTATCCCGTCCACAAAATGCGATTTGTTAAAGACGTGCAGCTGCTGACTGTGTGTCTAGTTTTCTGTCTCACAGAATCTTATTTAGCGACACCTTCCACAGAGCTGTGGCATTTTCCTGACAGCTCACTGCCCCCACCCTGCTGTCTTTCTATGCATATACTAGTAAGCTCAAGGTTTGAGACTGGTATAAATTACCTTAATTGCTGTCTCCACAGTTAATTGCAAGTATTTCTTTTCATTTAACACATCATTTCCTGGAAACACTACTGAATACTCGAATCACACAGATGAAGGTGTTGGTACTGTTGGGGTAAAACACACACACGCAAAAAAAACGAGATTTTTGTTCTGTGTTTTCACTGTGATTACAGTCTTGAGTGTTGTTGTGGTTTTCCGAGAAATTTCCTCTGTATTATATCAATCATCACATACTAGTATGCAGCGTTCCATTTATGGAGGAAATGACACTGGTAAGTCATGTCTGGCAAGTGTCCCTGTTGAGAGTTTAGATTTCCCTTCAGCAACTTCAGCAACAACAACTGAGATAACATCTAAAATATTAATGTCAAAGACTAACAGGACTCCTTTATTTCACCTCAGCTATTACATAAGCTTACATTATTAACATCTATATATATATATATATATATATATATATATATATATATATATATATATATATATATATATATATATATATATATATATATATATATATATATATATATATATTCATATAAAACTAGTAAATAAGCTGTAATCAGTGCAACAGTATTGATGTATTTGGTGTCAGCCTTCTATGACATTTTCTACTTTCAAAAGAACCCAGTCCAATGCAACCTTTCCCGATAGGCACATCAAGTTAGTTATTGTTGGGGCACATAATATTTGCCTCACTTCATTTATAGAGAGTAAAGTAAACACGTCTGTCTGCAATGACCAAATCCACATTGCTGCTGCGGGACACCGGATCCCCCCCAAAAATCAGGCTGCTCAAAGCTCTCTTTATGAGTGGGCAGTGAAGTGAGAGTAATAGGCCTAAAGACAGGGGAGACCGTGGCTTCTCAACCTGCTACCATTGGGGCCAAGTACCAATAGATCCCATTGGGCAAGGGATGAATAAATACCGCACCAATGCCGATTAACTGAAAGCAATGGATGGGGTGTCAATGGGAGGAGGAGGAGGAGAGAAAAATGGAGATAAAAAGCGGAATAGATGGCCGCCCAGGTGCTAGGGGGTCACTTACTGGTTGATTCACTCAATAAACTGAGAAGAGGGACACTGGTGGCCGAAGGGCAAACGACGGGCAGACGTGAAATGGTGGATAAGTAGCGCTTGCCTCTGTCTTGTTAATGTGGTACCCCAGAGCAAATACCCTTCAACCATATTGCTCCATTACTGCTGCCCAGCAGCAAATTAGGCCACGGTTGCACTCAGCAGCTTCCAGGTGTGTAACTGTGTGAATTTTATCCTAGATAAACAGGGACTCCAGTCATCACATGATACTAATACGCTTATGGCGCAATGCTGATGCCAACTTTCAACATTGCGAAACTGTGTGTGCTTAAAGGGCATGCCTAGAATATGACACGGTCGAATACTAATCTAATCTAGCTAAACACGGAAGTGTTCTGGTTACAAAAACGTTGCTGGAATGTTGTGAGAGAACATCAACGCAGCTTCACTGTAATTAACAACCTTCTTGGTTGCTTGGAGTACGGTGTAGTGCACGGATGATACGCTTGCTTCAAAGTTTTTACTGAGTGCAAAAAGCTACGTGGGGCGGCATGTACAATAGAAGTATCATTGCAATAGTAATGTATCATTGTAATGTGCTTGTCAGCATTTTCATTAGACAAGAATGCACTAGACATGACAAATCAAAAGCTGTTGAATGAGAAGCCTGTGTAGTTTGGCACACATTTTAACAATATTTCTTACTTTGTTTGTGTTTGTCTATGAATACATGTCTGTAAAAATGCAAGTGCGATACTGGTTTTAGGTCATCTGATCCCACTATAAACTTGAGGAATTCCACATAGCAGAGTTGTACGCCGTAATTCCCCTTCAAACAAAGTTTGCTTGTTGGATCGTCAAACATCATCTCAAGTCCATTCATCCAGTGTCGCACTTAGTAAAATCAGAGCCGTCATACCAGCTGAGTGTGGCTACATCAGGTTTCACGCAGGTTGCAGTTTGAGTCACTAGTGCAGCTGAGTCCTTGTACATAACTTGAAATGCCTCCTTGGTTTTTACAAGCTTTGCCAGTGTTACCTCTATATACTGTTGACACGTCCCCAAGAGACTTGACAGAAGAGCAATTCAGTCTCAGTGTCTTCTCCTATTTTATCGGCCAGCATTTTCATGTTGTGATAATCACAAATGTGCAACTCTCTCACTTTTCCAAGTTATCACAAAGATTCCTGGTCCACACAGCATTTTAAGTAAAATATGATCACAGAACTAAATGAAGCAGCATTTGAAATCAGTTCAAATGCCAGAGCCAAACCGCAAACCAATTTAACGTATTAACAGACGACATAATAACAGACCTACAGGTCGTTTCCTATTAGTTGCGTGGGTGAAACTGTTTTTAAGAAATAATATTCGCAAGCTGTTTGTGAGTTCCGTTAAACAACAGGTATTTATAGATCCAGGTCCACTGCCTCTCCCAGTTCCTTACCTCAGCATTAATATCCATGAACCTTCAACAGTTCCAACAGCCCGATGTGTAGTCAACCTCTAGTTATCCATGATACTCATAGCACGAAAACTACTACAATAGCTGCCTTCTGAGGAAGTTCCACGGTGCTTTTTTAGGATGTCTTTGAAAGACAGAGACTAATTATGTAATGATGTATTTTTATAGAAAGGAGATACGGGTGGGGTTAACAGGGAACAAGAAGGGCAGGAAGGTCAGCTGACGTTAGGGCACCGCACCGGGGAGGGGTTAGGCATTGATGTCACAAATCAAAAGAGGCCAAAACAGGTCAATATGTAGGCGAGCAACTATGCATTTAACTGCACACATGGGTGTTTTTATGTTTTTGAGGTTTGTCTTCTTCTTCTTGTAGGTGTGTAGGTATGTCGATGAGGGTCCTATTGTCAAAAGGTTTTATTTACAGTACAGCTGTTTGTTTAAGCTACAGCTATAGTGCTGTACCTTTGGTGACTTCTTTAAGTCTACACAGGAGTAATCTATGTTTACAGCCTTTCTTACAGTCCATTGTCTCAGAGCATAGCACGAAAGCGCCCTGTCAAAGCATCATGATGTTAATCTCCCAGAACAATTCAGAAATAGGCTGTTCTGTCCTAATAAAACAATGGGATTACATGAGCGCAAAGGATCAAGCAGGATGGGCAGAGATGTACTGAAATGGAGAAGGATTCTGAGAGCAATTTGAGAGAAAGAAAATGACCGAAATGGTGGGGGGGGGGGCAGGAATTGAGGGCCAGAGATGGCTGATGTATGCGGACAGGGGGGCAGGTCTAGCTGGAGCCCCAGCAGCCCTCTCCACCCTTCTCCACCCCTCCAACCCTCCGTCCGCTTGTTCGCTCATTTGCTTAACAAGCTCATTTGTGCGTAGGCCTTCATCGGGTATGGCTGTCAAGTGATGCGCGAGACTGGCCTGCGGAGCTGTTGGCGCTTGCAAGCTGTTCACCTGCATCCCTCTCTCTCCCACACACACACACACACACACACACACACACACACACACACGTGCACACATTTTTCAGCATGCGCTAGAGCAGGCACGAGGCATCCAATAAAGCTAATACTGTGAGAAAAGGGTGTGTGTGTACTCAATGTTCAGGCCGAGGTATTTCCACAATATCAGCTGAGGAGCTGAAACTGAAATTATTTTGCTGATTGTGGACTTGATATGTCAAACAATTAATGATCAATTAATTATTCAATAGACGTTTAAAGCAAATTGGCCAAATCTGATGTAAAGCACATTTAAACTAGAAAACGTTTTTTAAAGCACTTCAAAATGACACAGGTTTTATGAACATCAGCAGTATTATGCAAATTTTAAAGCAAAGTGTTATTGTATTAATCTTGAAAATAAATTCAAGGGTTATTGAAGATAACGTCACAAACCCAAGAATATCCATCTCCAAGAGTACATTAAAGAGAGGATTAATGCATGAAGACTATGCCAAATCATTAAAAAAAAGTTTCATTTAGGAGTAACAATTATGACAGACTGACTCCCTCCATGTCCGTGTAGTTCTGACAAAGACCAAATAATTAGTCAAATCGTCAAAAAAATAGAAGACAAATTGACACATGATGAAAATATTCTTCATGTTTCTAGTTCATTTTTAAGTTTTCTGTGTTAAACGTTGTCTTTGGGCGATAATTAATGAGACATTAATGAAAAAATCTAAACACACAACACACACTAACATGTCAAATGCAGTCATCCATCTTTCTTCAGCTCATTTGTTCGTCCTTTTTTATTTCGCCGTCATTGTTTTAGGCCTCCTCACTCAAGGCAGCATTAACAAGCGCCCTCTCTGTGGAGGTGCCCTCAATCCCCATCTCAACTGCAAGTGCGCTGCTTCAACGAGACTGTGCAAACACACACACACACACACAGAGCCTTAACTAGCATTATCACTCCTGCCCCGCTCCACCACCACCACCTCGTTGTGTCCTGCTAACACAGTGTGCATGCTGCCTCAAATCCATGACAAAGCTGATGAATAAGCCTCATCAGCCTTTTCCTTGCCTCGTTTCACAGTTTTACTCAAATTGCTCATTTGGAAAAGTTGCACTATTGCACAATAAATGTATGCAGACTAAAGTAATTCATCACATTTTACTACTGTGGACTGTTAAAAAAATTACTAAAATATTTAAGTGCTGCTTTGTACAACACTTAATGTATAAACCATTTAGGCACCAAATTTTGCACACAATTGCAATATTATTTAACTCATATAAACCCGCTAAAATGGTTGATTGCATCCATTCTTACATCCAGTATATCAGCCTTTTTATGTTTCAAGTTCAACTAGCCATCAAAAAGGCAACATTAGGAAGCAGTAGAAGATAAAATCATCAGGCTGTATCCAAGTCATTCATAAAGTACTTAATAAAGTCCTAATAACCTTCTGCAGTAAACTATTTAGAGACATAAATATTCAGGAAGAAGGTCATCTTGCTTCTTATCTCTGTTGAGAGTTATACAGGTGCAGATCAGGTATCAGGTTTCTATCTTTACATCAGTCTACATATCAAGCTCAACATTGACTGAATGATCAAAATCTGCTTCAACAGGGACAAATAGAGAAGTATTTGTCTGCCGATGTCAAGAAAGTTCAAGCAAGTCAGCAAAGGGGTCCATTTAGTACATCTAACCACGTTGTTTTTGTCCATTTCAGCCGATCAGAGGTGGAGCAGATAAATACCTGCATCTCCCACAGTTAATTGACACGAATATAACTGCTAATTGTGTCTTTTACCGTTGCAGACAAAAACTAAAGATAAAGGGTGCTGGTGGGTCTTTTAGTATGTGCCTGAAAAACCATGTCATTGAGAAAATCGAGGAAACTGGAAAAATGTAGTAGATATAAATACCTCCTCTTACTGTGAATGTGCACACCTCAAGTCGAGACACATATGAATAAGTCAGTGGATTTGGGAGGACGATGGAAATTGTTGGTTCCTTTCTTGTTCAGCAGAGGCCAGGCAGCAACAAAGGAACTACGCAAGGGACATTATCAGCCACTGAACTAAGTCAGTCAGGGAATGAGAAACACACCTAGAATCAGGTGTGTTTTAAAAGTCAGGAAAAAATGCTTTTCACCACTGACAGGTGGACAACTATCATTTGACTCCCACAGTATGAGGACAAGATTTTGAAACTTGCCAATTACAAGTTCAATCAAACTGCAGGTAGGACCAGCACAAATGCAGTGGCAAATATATGCCTTGTGATATGGAAACCCACATTGGATCGCACATCCGACTTCGTGCAACCGGATAAATATTGGCTATAAAACGTGCTGAATAAAAGGGGAGCTATAGACCATAGACAAATTGTGTGTCCAGACGGTGGGCAAAGTTAGTGAGTGAGCCAGACGTCCATAGGAGTAGTCTCCAATACAGTTTGAGACTAACAAACAGGCCCAACAGTAAAGTTTTAAAGATAATATAATGAACATGTGCGGGTCGGTCAGGAAGAAGGCAGATCTGCATTCACCACAATGGGCCAGTTGGTTCCTGTTTTGTCCGTTCAAACAACTTGAATAAATGGGTAACTAAAACAGTTAGGTACAGGCAAAGGTCAAGGACTCCTAAAACAACACAATACTATGATTATCTATGTGCAAATAATAGCTTTCAAGGAAGCAAAATATGACCATGATTACTTAATGACTCCAAATTTGTAATCGTCTATATTTTTCCTTTCTTGTGTTGTTTTTTGTGTTTTGTGTTTTTAATTCCAATTTTGTGGCCTAAAGTTAGAATTATGCAGGCCTGCTCATACTTGAACACATATTGGAATCCCACCCCCCATTATGCACAGGCTTCAGGCTGAAAACTGTTACCCTGTGCCACTGAAAGCGTTGCGCAGTTCACCCTTGTCATGACCCCAACATTCTTCTATAGGGTGTTTTTGTCTTAGCATGGTAACTCTAGCTGGGCTACGAACCTACCCATATATGTATTTTACTCACAACACTTCACTGAATGCCTGCATGTATGGGGAGTTTATTTAAGCTTCCGAACAGCAAGGATCAGGATCAAGCAACAGGATCTGGATCGCACTACACCATTTGATGGGGATGGCTGGGGTGCTTTGCCCTTATCGATTTATACATATGTGATTTGGTCATTTCTGAAGTTATAAACAAAAAGAGATTGGGACTCTTCCCAGTGGCGAAGAGTCCTTTAAAAACCTCTACAGTCTGGGTCCGGATCCGGATTATTTTTGAGCAGGATCAAGATATTGAGATCAGCTTCATTGTGAAAAATTTCCAAATCATGCGGAGAAACATGCTGTACAAGTATGAGCATGATTATAATACTATATTCTTTTGGGCGTGAGGGTGAAAATGCCTTGACATGAAACAGGTTGAACCAGTTACTCTTGATAACATTGGAGTTATGAGCCATTAGCCATTGGTGCTGCTTCTAATCTTTTCTGTACGTTGATTCACTTTGCAAAATCAAAAACAAATTCAACAGTGAATCAACATTGGTCAATGACGTTGATTTACCCATAAATAAACGCTCAATTGCAAGCTGGAGTGCGTGCATGAACTATGCATTGAGGTGTCCCCGAAATCCTTGATTTCACTATCTCCAAAAATTGGCCTCATATCAGCTGCAATGAAAATGCCAACATCTCTCATTGCTGCCATAACTCGAGCACTTCACTATGGAAGTTGAGGTGCAAAGGCATTTGTTGTTGCTGCATAGTCCTTGTGTTAGACACAGTATAAGGAAACGTTTTCTTACAGCGCTTACATATTGTTTGTGTCTTGTCTGTCACTCTGTCACTATTCTTTATTTCCACCGGGTACCCAAAATGCTGCCACACAAACGATTTAAAAGTGGCGGAGGCATCTTCAATGCTAAGGTGGTCGGACACAAATGTCATGCCGGCTACAGCTGGATAAGCTTCTTCTTCTTCTTCTTCTTCTTCTTCTTTTCCTTCTTCTTCTTGAGGGTTTCCACCAGACTGCAGATGCAGCAGGTGTATTGCTGCCCCCAACAGGTCATAAACAGAAGTCTGGCTGGGCCTCTGCTTTGCGAGACAGCTTTTCACTTCAACCGGAAATATTGTCTGTTTTAACATCGCAAGATCTAATGGCACGAGACCTCGTCACACCAATTGCCTCAAGTGATGTAAGACTAGCCTACATTATGTTCCATCACTTATGTTTTGATTGATAAATCCATTTTGGCATATTTTTAAAAAAATATATGGCCCATTTCATGAATGAAGAACAAATAATCACTGACTGCAAAACAATATAGACAATATGTCCTGATAGAGACGATTGTATGACTGTTATGTTTAGTTTTGCAGTATAATTGTCAAAAACAAAATGCTTGTTTCATAACCAGCTTAATGGTCAGTCCTGTAACCCCAGTCATGACTGCCCCTGCGGTGTGTCTGTCTGCCTGAAACCCATTTTTAGCCTCCTCATGGTGCCTCCTTAAAATCCATTAAGTTGGCAGCTGGGGTACCTCAGTGCTAGGATTAACACGGTCCTGGTTTAATTGTTTATGTTCAAGAGAACCAAATGGCACAAGTAAATCTCCAATCTTAGAGTTTAAAAATTCTTCTGCTTGACCCGCTAAAAATGAGTGGGATCTGTTTATGTAACCTGACATTACGTTTTTTAAATGTGTTCACTTTCAGATTTTGTCTTAGTAGCAGAAATACCTGGTCTCTCTGTGGATGCAGTAACGATTGCAGCAACAAAGATTCTATCGAATTCACCTGAATTTACTAGAGCAGTGATTCCCAAAGTGTGGCCCACGACCCCCTGGTGGGCTGTGAAGGTACTGCAGGTGAGATTATTCAAAAATGATCAAAACTTTTGAAACAGGGTGGTTAAATTCTGTGACATTTTTTATTAATCTGACCTATTTTAGTTGGTCTTGTCTTGAAGTTTTATTCCCATTGGCAGGTGTGCCACCATCAAAGCAGAGAATTAAAGGTGGGTTGGGCCCCAGAAGATTTTCTGATTTTTAAGTGGTCGGTGGCATTCTTGAGTTTGACAATGGCTGTACTAGAGCATATCTGCACATCTGGAAGGCTTCCTTTTCACAAAATTAGCAACTAACACTCACAGTCTTTAGAAGCCTTTCGACAAACCAAACTGCCTGAGTTTGTCAGAGCTGAAATGATTCAAATTGATGATTTCAGGTTTATGACCTGCATATCCATGTCCATTTATGCATAAAGGAGGTCAGTGACATGTCCCGCCAGTTCTTCAATGTTCCTATCAAGTTCCCCCCATCCACTTCTTTGGCCATTCATTATCATTAATTCTTTCTAATTTATAAGTAAAGCTCACAAACATCCGTCCACCCAACCGTGCGTGTTTAGTCAGTTTGCTCTGCATTGTATGACTAAATGCTTCTGAAAGGCAGCTGTGAGCCCGGAAGCTTCACTCAGTGAAGTCAGAGGGAGACCGAAGGTTGGATCCACCACAGGGAGAAGGACAAGGGGCACACACATACATGAGCACATACACACGCACATATTCATATGTCTTTCAGCCTCTTTTGTCCTCATATGTCTGTTCTCTAGCTTACTAAGCCTTAGTGAAGCCTTAGTGCAGTGAGTAGACACAGCTACTTCGCACTTCCGCTCCATAAACTGCAACACCTGACCCCAGATAGGAGCGTGTGTGTGTGTGTGTGGGCCCCTGCTGGCTTCCTACACCAACATACTCAAGTATAGATTGGCAGCCACTATAACATTACATATGGCATCGATGGATGCTTATCATTTGATTCTCTCAAGTGCCATGACATGTCCCTGATCTCACATATTTTCTTAAAAGTCCTGCCAGCTGATAACAAGAAAGCCACGCATGTGCCCTCATTATGGTTAAAGTAACAGTGATCATTTTAGGAGAACTTTGCATCATTCTTCTAAAACAATTCATACGTCACAGCCTGCAGGGCAGTCAGGTTAAATATGTCTGCATTCTTTAAGAGACATGAACAGACAAGGTCGGTGTTAGCATTGCAACTGCCCTCTGGATGAATGCCACTACAGCAGAAGAATTTGAGAATTTGTGCTTTTTGCATATAACAGGCTTCATTACGCTCTTGGCAAGGCACCCTATGATGCAGAAAATGTGCTTATATGCAAAGCAACACTTTGTGTCATTATGGTGAAGCTATTCAATTTCTGGCTATTTCAGACTAGCAGCAGCTGACTAAGATTTAAAAATAAGAGGAAAAGTTGTTTATAGTGCAGCCTAATGATGTGGATAGACATGGCATGTAATTGTGAATTATCATGAAAAAAACCTTTGCAAACCTCAAATATGCAAAAAAAAAAAAAAATCAACTACTGAAATACTTCTTAATTTTCCGAAGTTTCATTAAGTCAAAGCAATAACAGTCTTGACATGGAAATGATGTCCAATCTGATCCTTTCGTCCAGTACAAGGATGTCAAGGCAAATCAACAGCACTGACGCTGCAATTACTAGATCCATCTGAAGCCCTTATTACTCCAATTATTATCCAAGCATGCTTTTAAACTCACACATGACCTACTATTGTCCCAAAACCCTGAATTTAGACTACCGCTGAGATGGCGGATGTGGCCCATGTAATGACTGGGGAAATGAAGGAACAAAGCTTTGATCATCCATTTGTTTGGTCAGGAAAAAAAAAAAAAATACTTTTCAAGTCAGAATATAATGGGATTTTAGATAACAGACATGAGGTGTTTGTGGACAGTGATGCTTGGGCAGACTAGGAGGTGGGATGTTATGGCATCTACAGTCTTTGGGGCAGCTACGTGTATTTAAGCTGTAACACAATTGCAAAGAATTATATTATTACTTTTGCCTAGGAGGTTATGTCACTGTTCACCTTTGTCTGTTTAAATATTAGAAGGATTATGCAAAACTAATGGATGGATTTCAACAAAATTTGGTATGAGCATGGGAAATGAACCCATGAGGAACCCACTAAATTTTGGTGCAGATCTGTATAAAGGTGTGGATCCCGGACTCTTAATCTTAGGGGATCGTTAGTCCATATTGGAGGTTTACGCTTTGAAAACTTCTAGTTGTTATGATTGCCAAGTAAAACTACCAGTTAAATATCAACCGCAAAAAATGTTTCAGAAAATAAAAGGACTTGCTGCTTGAAACTCTGAAGTTTATCTAAGTGATCTTGAAAACCAGATATTCTGCCACAACTACAGCTGTAAATCACTTCATTTCTTCAAGCTTAAATTTTTTGATGACTTAACAAAGATTGGAAAGTGAGTGAGACCATAATCTTCACAACAAGCTAATTGGCGACGTTTCATTTAACCTGCATTTTAATGGCATCGTCATATTTTTACCGTTCATTTGCGTCTGTTTACAACACGGAGTACAGCAGAACTGAACCAGACTGTGCAGACGTGAGGTCGAGACAAAAATGTATCTGTATCTACACCAAAAATCCACTGTTCATTTTTGATTATGAAGGCTCAGTGCAAAGAAAATAAACATTTGCAAAACTTCAATTTAGCAGGTGTTACCACCTTTGTGTCTTTTCAGCTTTATAATTCAGTTTCAACAGTGTTGAAATATTTTTCAATTCATAGCTACTCATTAAAACACATGTTTTCAGTGTCATCTGACAAATTTAGCCAAACTGGAACACTATCTTGCCCGCCAGACTGACTAGTAAAGGAAAGAAATGTTCAATTGGTGGAAAAAGTCCAACTGTGTTGCCATATATAGTTGTAAAATTTTGTTAATATGTCAAAATATCTTGCCCATGCAAAGTCTACATAAAGAGAACAACAAAAAAACAATTATGATTCTTAATCATTCTATAAAATCAAGGAAATTTCCGTCCCCGACATTGTGCCAAAACCAGTCAGACTGACTTCAAACTTGCTGATGATGCAGTTTGTACTAAACTAATAACATTAGTTATTAATACAAATCTTGCCATTTTTACATCGAGTGCTTCTTCTTCTGCCCTTCTGAGAGAAAACACGGACATCACCACTCTGCCTTCATGTCTGTCCCGAACAGGCACTTTACTAGTCTGACAAATTCAACCAAACTAAAGCATTCTCTTGCCCGCAAGGCCGGTTCATTAAAGAAACTTTTGAAAAAACAAAGGTCTTCAACGTGTTGGTAAATATACTTGTGAAATTAGTTTGTCTACATGTCAGGAACACGAATTAGCCTACTTGTTATTGATATTATAACGATATTGAAGGTATTAACTAATTTCCGGGTGGCAAAAGTTAATCCGAGCCAAGTGTCTGTTTACTTATGCCTATGTACATATTGGGGATGCATTAGGGAAGCTGGACAATTAGAAAAGCTTAATATACTGTCTGTTAATAAACCCCTCTGGCTTTTCTCATTCCTGTGCTGGACATGTGAAATGAAGTACAGTGCAATAGTAGATAGAAACATAATCTGACTGCCAGCATTGACAACATTGCCCCTTCTACAGTAGGTCTTGTCATTTTCTGCGAAGAAATATACAAGGGGGCATCCATGAACACCTTCGATTGTGCTTTCCAAATAGAGATTACAAAAGAAATACTTTAGTCTTTGTCTGCTGTACTGCGACTGAAGGGATGATTTCATTAGAAATTCACAGACGATTTCTTTAATCACCAATAATTATGTCGTGTCTACACAGTCCTGTCAGTCAAAGCTTTGAGAGAAAATATGGCGAGCGTGCGTTAACAAATCTGAATGGACCAGAGTCGGCGGATTAGCAGCTAGGCTGCTGTAGAGCTGTCTGTTGTGAATGCTGCTTTGGAGAAATTGCTCGCTCACACACACGTGCAAATACAAGGAGGCGCGTGCTGCAAGCACACACACACAAACACACGCGCGTATTGCTCTAAATATCTTCAACCTTCCACCCACAATCCATCCTCGAAACTGTTTTCGTGTGAGCCGCTGCTGTGTCGGCATGTGTGTGTGTGATGGCCCGCAGAACTATTGCAAGCTGACTCAGCCTTGACAATTACAACTAGAAACAAAGACATTTTTGTCATCACTTGTCTTCATGGAAGTGACTGTGGATTTTATCTTAAACACATCAGAGGATTTAATTGTTTCTCGTTGTTGCAAAGTCAGTCCAGGAAAAAAAAAAAAAAAAAAGCCAGAGAAAGAAAGACAAGTGAAGTGAAAGATGGAGAAGCCAAAGTGTGCGATTAAAGTGGCTTGTGGGAGAGGAGGGCTGTAGGCTGGCAGGGAGGGGGCATAAATATCAGCCTTTTCTGGACACTTCTGCTTTTCTACTCTGTCAGTCTCTTTCACACACACGGCAGACCGGCCCACTTCCTTACCAACCCCATCTCTCACAGCGCTGCCTAGACTTCCCACTGCAATTACTTATAAAAACTTTTCAGGGCCGTCACACGTGGTCTGGTTTTTAAGGAGCTGCATCCCCCTCCTCTCGTGGTGCGGGGGGTATTGAGTCGTCACAGACCCCCTGAATGATCACCGAAAAATAAGGCGGCGTGGACAATAGCTCGTCTTGATGAATTCAATTCTTTCAGGACCCTGTACCGTTGTCCAGGCAGCTCCGGGCAAAACAATCATTGCTTTGATAGTCCAAGAAACACACACTCACTCGTTCGCTCTTAGAAACTCTCCCTAACTACTTCCGAGTTAGGATCTAAAGATAATATACCTGCATCCGGAACTTGGGATACCTTCACTTTTCTTATTCCTCAAAGCCTCACTTCCAGGAGAAACTAATAGTGAAGAAACAACAACATGCTGGTTTGTGTTGGGGAGGGGGGGTTCAGATTAAAAAGAAGAAAAAAAAGGAGGGGGATAGGGAAAAATAAACAATATGACAGCTTGGACTGACCTGGTCTGCGGTGGAACCGGCAATGGTGTTCGAATCGGACATGATTTGACGCCGTGACCCAGTGGTGCTTCTCTGCTGGCCACTGTAGGCTCCTTCATTCACACCTTGCCTTTCAGTTCCGCAGCGAAAGAGGGGGGAGAAAACACAGTATAGCCTCCCTTTTGCCCTGGCTTGATTAATGCCTGAATTACTTTCACCTCATTTCATCTGATGGAGCTCTGCTTCCTCTCCGCCTCTCTTGCTCATTCGGCATGGTAGCCCACTCTCTGTCTTTCTCTCTCTCTCTCTCTCTCTCTCTCTCTCTCATCCCCCCTCCCTTATTTCTGTGATTCGAGCGCTGCCTGCCCTCCATCCATCCATCCATCCCTCCCTCCCTCCCTTTGCACTTTTACTTTTTACTCACCCCCTCCCTCTCTTTCTTCTCACTCTTTTACTTTCTCTTTCTGCTCCCTTTTTCTGTCGTATTTCACCATTTCGGGAATATGCACCCTCCCTCCTTCTCCTCTGCTGTCCACCCCCCTTTTCTCGACTCCCATCATCACCCCCCTCCTCCCGAAAAAAATGGCACAGGGGAGATCCACAGTCTTTTTCCCTCTACCTCCACAATGAATGGCCCATTGTCACTCCAGCACCTAGGTTGAATACAGAGCAAGTAAGCGGGAGAGAGGAGGGCCGATGGTGGTGGCGGTGCTGGAGGGGAGAGCGGGGTGTTGAACTTCTAGTTAAACTGGCCGGAGTAAAGAGGGGGAAGGTCCGGAGCATCCATGGGCTACGGCCAAGCTCTCTCTCCCTCACTTTTTCTCCCAGCAGATTAAAGAGAGGAGACAAAATAAAGTGAGGGGCCTGCACGCCTTGCACGGTACTCCCGTGCCCCCATCCCTTTTTTCTCTCTGTCTGTCTTATTTTTATTCCGTTTGTTTTCAAGGACAGCTGCTCTGCAGACCACCAACAACTTCCCTTTCAGCAGCACTTGACTCTTCCAAATCCTCGTCCGTCTCTACACCCTGACACTGCCAACACCACCCCCCCCCGCAGTGTCACACCGAGAGGCCGACCAAGCCAAAGTCCTCCTCCTTTGCCTCGCCTGCGACATGTTCACAGTTAACACCCTTTCAAATTCAAGCGCTTCCCTCCTGAGCCTCTGTTTTGTCACCATATGGCTGATGGCTGCGCAAAACAAAAGGGGCGAGGAGAAAGCGAGGAAGTGAGCACATGATAGGAAAAAAAAAAGGTAAAAGTCCATCCACAAAGGGGGCGGGATTGAGATCAACAAAAACATCACTCACGCAGCGGAACGAGATGGGACGTTTTTCAGCGAGTCAATCGGCGCCGATTCTCTGACTGGATACGGTGCGAGCAATGTCAAAAGTTGACAAGCTGCTGGCACCCGGCCTAATGGGTGTTTGATAGCCGCACAGAATGGCTCCTGCCGCTTGAGTGGAGGTCCTTCAGTTATGTTTAACACAGGATGGGCAACGCTGACAGGATGCTATTCATTTGTCTATCAGCTCAGAGGATTAGAATCTCACAGGGAGTCCAATAAAGGAATCATTACCATATACCCGCCCTATTCAGTGTGCTGAGAGGAAGCTCTGAGAGCAATGAAAACAAAGTGCTTCCAACAAATAACTTGCACATGTTGACACATTTATAACAGCCAAATGATTGTTAAAGAAGCACTGTTGCACCTTCATCCCTGTTACTTTGGATCGTTTCATTACCCACTTACTTATTATTTAGATTTAGTCATAGTATTACACTACAATGTAGTGATAATATTAAAAAGATCTATCAGCTGATAAACCTCAGTTTTTATATGCCCAACATACGCTCAAGATATACAGCTGATTATTGTTAAAGCTTAGCAATGGAATCAGTATGTACTCTGCAGTATGTACGCTGAAAGCTACACCACAGCTAATGTGCATGCCAGGTAAAATTGAACAACACACTGATAGCAGGTAAAGGCCCCAGTTGATTGAACAGTTTGACCTGGTTGCATCTTCTGCAAAAGTTGTGATGAAAAGACTTCTGAGAAAGAGAAGTGTTCTTCGACTGACACTCTGGTGAAGTGGGGTGGCTGTGGATCGTCATCTGATCGGAGGATTGGGGGTTGGATTTTGAAATCAACATGTTCTTGGGTAAGACACTGAACCCCAAATTTCTCCTGATGCTCCACCATCAGTGTGTGGGTGTTCGTGAATGGCTTCCTGACTCCCAACTTAGATAATAATACACTTCTACCTGTGTGTGAACGCACGACAAACATTGTAAGGCTCTTTGAGGTGTCAGGGAGACTCGGAAGGCAGTACAAGTACAAGTGGAGAGCCGCAGAGTGGTGGGAGCATGCTGCATCGCCTCAGCTAAAAGTTGCATGTAAGACCACATGTTCTTCAGAGTAAGATCTTTTTTTCCCCCATGTGAACTGCGTTTGTTTTAATATTTGCATGTCTGTCAGTCATGTGTATATTGTGTCACGTGTGTATTTTACCACTTTTCACTTGCTCTGCCAGTTCTGGTGATCTCAGATTAGGACAAACCAAAAATCCACCCAGGCACACTCACAAATATTCACATTCACGACTTTAATTACACTTGAAATGTGCAGCCATTACGTGTGGTGACACTCATTGGAAAGTCAGAATGAATTCTGTGGGGACAAACAGATCCTAAAATAAATGCATGTTGTGGCTGCAGTTGGCCGTTCATGGAGGCAGGAGGACTTGTTTCGTTAGGTAATGGCCCTATTATGTTCGGTACTTTAACTCTAATTAGAGGAGAGCAGATGCTGCTGCCCATGATAACAGCAACTTGCTTGGATTTGCACTTGTTTCTTTGCATGTATGCTTGATGCAATGGCAAAACGGCCTTTTTGAGAGATAATTGAGTGCACGCTGAGGAATTTTGCTGCAAGGTACCCAGCCCTGTTGATGATACTGACACCCAAAGTCTGAACTGTTCTCACAGCTCATTCCTGCATGCCCACTGTATACAAGCTCATCTTTACTGTGCACATACTGGTACTTAGCAAGTGCTGGGGGACTAAAATCAATCATCTTTTTTTGTATTGGTGGGTTTGTTCAGATTGGGTTTGTAAATATAAATGCTTGTTATGAATTAATAAAGATCATGCATGTTGTTTTGAACCTGTTTTAGGTTTCCCTCAATTCAAACCAATGCTGTTAATGACAAAATAGCTTTTGAATATCTTTCTCCAGAGAAAGGTCTCTTGGAAGAAACGCATAGTGTTTGAGGAGATGCCGATAAAGTGGAACAACCCCAAGTCCAACATTTGCCTTGTTTTGCACAACGTTACAGGTAATAAGCAAAAAAAAGACATGGACGATATACGTGTATATAAAAACCACACTCTTCAATACTTAGTATCGGTCCATACCCAAAACCCGGATATTGGAATCGGGATCGGGACTGGAAAAATGGTATTAGAACATGTCTAGCTGACTAGATTCTAAAAGTTTTCAAAAAGGTTAGACCAAAAACTGCCACATGGACAAACTATCATCAAAAGGAAAGAGCAGGAAAACAAACGATTGCGAAGGCACAAAGCAGATTTACTGATAAGGTCAGTTCCTCAAGGCTTTTCTGTCAAAGCACCTGCCAACATTTATTACAAACTTAACCTACAGCCAAGCACTGACATCGATAAGCAACTCAATTACTGAGCGTATAACAAAAACCGCAAATGGCCACTTAAACAGAGTGAGGAATAAATGATAAGACTGATAAGGCCAGTAAGGCTTCCTTTTTGTCTTCACTTCACTTTAAGCTCTTGAGGAGTAACTAAGCCTCAGGTTCCATTTCCTCATTAAACCTTTAAACCAGACTATTAACTCAAGCAGGTAGGAAAACATGCTTTTAGGAACATTGAAACCAAGTCATTGTCTCAGTTCAACACGTTACGATCAGATGGGGGTTCGCCAGAGCACCAAACAATTCTCAGGGCGGAACGTCAGAACTGTTCTTTATACATGAATTGCATATGCTCAGCTTCTAGTTGATTTGCATGGTTTCATGTGAATCTTCAGCAAACGCTATTAGTATAATACAATAATTCTGATGTCTCAAGAGGAAACATTAAATATTTCCATTTGTAGAATTAACTTGTTTGCACATGGCCTCAGTTGCTCTACACTGCGTTATTAGGGTTCCTCAACTAAGTTTGCAGATTTAAGGGTTTAATGAGCGTATATGGTAGAGCTACGGGGACCTGCAGAAAAAAATTTTCTTTTACACCATGAAGGGCAAATGTCTTTTTGTGGAAGTGGAAAATACAACAGGCTTGGTGGCAGACTACAGTTGAAGAAAGTTAATGGACCATTCAGAAATAACCTTTACCTTGAATATTTCTCATTTGATCTCCTCTCTTATGTTTTACCTCTACTTTTCCTCAAAGCCCTCTTATCCGTGTTGAAAAATACATTGAAATATCACTGCATATTCATGAAAGATATGTCTTCTTTCATGAATAAAGACAGTTCTTTCTTTTGTGGCTTGATAAACGTTTGTGTTCCATGAGGCCAATGAAACAAAATTGTTCAGTGAATTCACTGAAAATTTGCAAAACACCTCTTCAACTGGAGCATTGCTGGATTTCCAACTGTTTTTACTTGTCCTGCATCTAGTACGACCTAGAAAAGACTCCACGTATGCTGTTTGAATAAAACTGAAGACACATTTTTCAAAGGAAAAAGATTTGATATTAACACTTTCCACCGTCCAAACCAGTCTACACCACGTTACAAGTCAAACAAGTGGCTTGCGAAATGTATGGCCACCTGTTAGATAAGCCCACACATACAACCGTCAACCCACCAGCATACACAAGAAAATATAGGCGCAAGACAACAAGAACAAACTTCAAAGCTGAGGTCAAGCAAACAGTTTCATTTCGAATGTCGGAATTTTCACTGGCTGAAGTGAAAGAGTGGAAAAGAGCATCAAACTTGAGCTTAATATTGGAGAAGTCAAATATGAAGGACAACCGTCCTTCAGCACGAAGGACGGGTGTAGGCCTGCCCTGTAGTTCTCAAGAATAATCAAGCCTGGAGCTATTTTTCCTCTTTATGGATTAATTCACTTTCTCATTTTGAGAGTCAATACATAGTAGGTGCTCACTGTTTTCACCCTCAAACATTTAGAACACAAAATATCTTAAGTTGGAGAGTTGCTTAACAAAACAACAGAGGTAGCTGTAAAAAAAAATAAATAAATCATTTTTTAAGTATTTAGGTCTTACACCTTTATGTCCAAAAATCAGAAGCTTCATAGGATGGCTTTGACTATTCAATGTGTTCTTGAGGCTGAAAAACTTTACAAACTTTGCAAGCAGAGCCTTGCAGCGGATGTGCACTAAGAGCCTGAAACAAGAGGAAGCTGACCCTCTCTGTTCTGGTTCACTCCTGCTTAAAACAACCTCCTCCGAGCAGTTTGACAAATGCTTCTGACACCTTTTCACCTATATATTCAGAAGGGGAAGCAATTTAAACGGTTTTCCACGACAGATGCTGTGTTTGTTCGCCACTTCTGTCATGGAAGCCATCTAACAAGCTCTATATGGCACTCATGAGAGCTGATGTTAGCCACCTCAGCCGGTGCACGTTGAGCCTGTTCCCTCGGGGTTGTGCGTTTGTTGCCAGCTGTTGCCAGTTTATGTAGAGTATGTGCATGGATCATTTCTGTGCTCCTATATAAATATATATTGAATTCGCATACCCTTGGTAGTTTGAGCTTTATCTGACTAAATGTGTTAAATATACAAAGCCGATGGCCTCACCCATGAATTTTTGTCCATTAGCATCAGTGGATGAACCTGCTTTTATGCAGAAAGGCTAAGAGGGAGCCAGGAGTCATGTCTGAGCGTGTTACATCCTCCTCGATCTATATATCTGTCCCTTACAGCAATTAGGTTAATATCTCTTCACCTCTCGTTAGCTCAGCGGGCCTGTGATGGGACGTCTGGCTGTGATGGGGCCTAGAACTGGAGGAAGTATTGACAGGCATGAATCTCTCTTCCCTCCGGAAGAGTTCACATGAGGAAAAGCTGAGAGCGGAGTCGAGAAGAAATGATAAGGTAGCGCAAAAGCGGACGAAACGAGTAAAGAGCGGCGAGGAGAGAACTTCACAGTGTTGGGACTCACAATACAGGACATGCACCACAGGAGCGACAGAGCAGA
>KV751365.1:3905645-3916756 GCA_001698575.1 Mola mola | reverse complement strand
ACTTCACAGAGGAAGAGTGTTGGGGGGGCATTAAATCAGAAAAACAAAATTTTCTGCTTGAGTGGTTTTTCCGAATGAAACCTAAAGGACCAAAACCACAATGTAGTGCTTTTTTTTTTTTTTTTCCCCCTTTCCGTTGTGTGTGTATGCGTGCACACGTGTGTGTGTTTGGTGGGGGGGTTGGTTGGTTGGTGGTGGGCTACCATTTAAACAGTGCCCAGCAGTGGACGTGTTTCTGCCTGCTCTCCTTCAGCCAGTTAAGTCGGGAAGTCAGGAGCAGAAATCATGTCTGACGTTCACCAACCCCCTCATCCCCACCTGCCTACGCTGCCCTCTCTCTCTCTCTCCATCCCCATCTCTCTCCTGGCTCACATCTGTTTGTTGGCTTCTGGCCCCAGAGGCAGTCGACACGGTTGCTGAGCATTTCTGTTCACTAAAGTGGCTGAGTGGCAACTCTGAATTTCACTTACATAAGAAAAGAAGGGAACGGGCGGGGGGCACTGTCTAAGTTTCACCTGTCAGAAGTGCATGTAAAGCGTGTTGTCAAGCAGTGAGCATAAGCATCCAGGGAGCTTGAACGAGAAAAAAATGTATTCATTGTCAGTCCAAAATTGGCCCCCGAGCCGGAGGAGTTCGGGTGAGCTTCTGAGCAGCAGTACAGCCGGCCAGCAGCAGACACTGTTTGTTATTCCATCATTTCGGCAACTGTCAACAGACTGTTTATGGTGCGTGTTCAGGTTTTGTTTGGATGTTTTGATGAGCTCTTACTTACTGTGCATGTCTGTGTGACTCTCCCGACCTCGGAGAAACTGTGTCTGTGGATTCCACTATGTCTTTCCATGCAGTTTCCACTTCACAGCCTACAGCACACATTAACTGCGCATCCTCAGGGAAATGACATACTCACACACACGCACACACACACCGGGAGGCACACGTTCTTTCAGTCTCACGTCTGCACACAGGTTCACTGGGGGGGAGATCAAAGGAAATAAAACCTTAGTCCTCCGTTACGACACTGTAACTGCTGCTACAATGCTGGATTTGGCACAGCCCAACATGTGTTTATTATATACATAAAGGCCACAATTACAAGATAATAGCAGGTGTGTACATCATGTACAAATGTCTTATGTGTCAATCACCCTGAAGGAACAGGCAGTTACAGTACGTACTAGCGAAACTGCGTAGTTTGAAAATTTTGTAGCTCTTTCTGCTGTGAGCGTCTTCAGAGTAGGTTAAAAAAAAACAAAAGAAACAGCTCTTATACAGGAAAATCAAAGCTGCACATACAAATGGTTGGGCATCGGCGATCAGTTTGGTTTTTTTGAGCAGTCAGCTGACAGTAAAATGCTTTGCAATGACTACATTTTGGTGTTCGTTGCTTTGAATGAAAGTGAACATGTTAATTTTGGGAACTCTAGCGCCAAATCTTACTGACTGGCAGACAGAGTAAAAAATGGATGAATGGGTGATGATGACTTGCGCTGCTGTTGAAGGTGGTGAGGGGCTGCAGAAACCCCATTTTTTATTTGTATCTAATCACTAACCTTACCTTAATAACCTGGTCTCTGATACCATGGCCAGCTCCCACAAAGAAAGCCAGGCTATGTAATCTTGGTTGGAAGAATACCCACCAGATTAATAGCACGGGCCTGGAGCACGAGTCTATGCAAACAAGAGGGGTAACCCTACAAAAATGAGAAAAAGCTCATCTGCCGCAGCCCCAAGAAGAGATGAAGAGATGGCGGATGAAGCTCAGTTCGACTGGTAAAACCGTGTGAAAGTTGATTGAGGTGGTCCAACCAGCAACATCCTCTAAGAGCACTAAAAGAGCGCTCATGTGGCTGCCGTTCCCCTTGCAGTGTGTGCCTCAGAGTCTTGGAGGACGATCCACTCTCACACGCTGCTTCGAAACAACTCCGTCCAATGTGACTCACCAGTGCGACAGAAAGTTTGTCTGAAGTGCAGAAGGAAGTTCTGCTCTGCAGTAGGTTGTGGCTGAGGATTGAAAGATTTTAGCCAAGACTTCAGGCTGAGACGCTGAGTTTGGCAGAACGTGCACCATCCTGTCTCCATACCCAAAATTGAGGGTGTGCCGAGACAGCGCTCAGCTAACTCGCCCGCTCCGCTGAAGCAACCGCCAACAGCCAAGCAGTTTTACCGGGCAGAGGCTGGAGGTCAGTATGAGAGACAACAGCGCTCAGCAGCGTAGCATTTCGCTGGTTATGCACAACTTCCAATGTCGCTGTCAAAAGAGGAATATGAGGTAGGAACTGTGACGCCTCAGAGTATTTTTAGAAGTCCAAGCAAGTCCAACAAAGTTAGGCATTTTCTTTTTGTAAATTGCTCGAGCTGGCGGTAAAAAATAAGGGTTCAGATTGAGGAAAGTAAGAATTTACTTATTTTTATTTATTTATGTATTTTTTACCCGTAACGATATATAAATATCATTCAATATTTAGGGGACACTGAATATTAAAAGATTAGGATTGTAATTTCGACCAGGAAACCTGACCCAAGAGATTGCTCTTGTCCGGTGGCAATAACGTGTTTTATAATGTCTTTTTCGAATGTATACTGTTTAACTTAATCTAAAAAAACAAAAAAACAAAAAAACAAAAGAGAAGCTTGATAGCAGCTGTGAGAATACAGGATACTATAGGCTGTATCTAACATGTGCTGCCATATGGTGCAAAAAGGTTAAAGTGCTATCATGTCAATGAGCAGCAACAGATTTGCCGATGTCAGACTTTGATCAGAGTCCAGTCTCTAGTGACCTTGTTCTCTATTTGGCCTTCACGGAGATGGAGAGCCAGCAGTGGTGGGCCCAGTCAGACATATGAATACAGCCCTCAGTAGACAAATGGGCAAAACATCAGTCCAACTCCTCCTCCTTCTCCTCCCCCTCCCTATACATACGTATATCCATAGAGCAGACAACTTACAGGCAGGTCAAAGGCAGGAGTAAAAAACACAAAGAGACAGCTATTGGTCCAGTCAACACTAGTGCCAGGGCACCATCTGCTCATCCGTTCAGTGGAAGTGGAGGCTTCCAATGGCAGTCGAAGACAGCGTACGAAGATTTAGGAAAGGTGGTCTCTCTTTGAACTCTGTGAGCATTGGACAGAAAGAGTCCCGGCAGAAGGCTTCCAACCGAGCCGAGTGTCACAAGATTTACAGAGACAGGTCCATCCACCAACCATCTGGAGCAGCATGAATAAATTTAACCAGACTGTATAGAAACATGTTGAGAGAACACACAACATTTCACTGTCCGAACGGAGAAAATCACAGGGGTTTCTATAAATTCGTCTACTCTTGTTATGAATGTGAATGGATGGAAGAGGAGGAAGACTAGAGAAGCGCTACAGAGGAGGGGAGGCATGGAAAAATAACACTAAGAGTGTGTACGCGCACACGCACACACTTTCTTTCAGTCTTTGTTGATGTCTCCAAGCCTCTAACTGACATCACCGTGTCCAGCTGCTGAGGACAACGGTCCCAGCTAACGAGAGGCAACCAATCGGATGAGCGTGCGAGAGCAGTCGTGTGCTGTCACTGCTGACGTCGTTGCACAATCCCGCTGTAGTTCTCTACCATGTTTACCTTCACAGATAAGACATGTGTGTCTTTAACATGTTAACCTCTGTCCTACTTTGGGGAAAAACCAATGGTATGAAAACAACGGCTAAATGCCCTGATCGTCTGGGAGGTTGTGCCTCAAGCGGAACCTAATATTAAATTATGAATTATTAGTCTTTTTTTCAGTTTGTGCTCCCTACCCAGCCAAGGGAATCCTTAGAATGTTGACCAGGAAACAAAACTTCGAAAGAGCAAACAAAGATTTCAGCCGATGCTGTGATGCCGGCAGCCAAATTAAATAAGCGATCACGTGTATCAGTGATAAGAGGAGGCTGTTGGATTGATATATTATCCTCTCAGAGTATACTACTACAGCTGATGGCACAACTAGAAGAATTAACTTAACTAAAATCTCTGAAGCCGTTGTTTTAGTGACATCAGATGCACCTTTTCCCCTTCAGAATGTACACTTCATTTTTAATGCATTCACTTGTTGTTTGCTCACACGCCTCTAGTGGCTGTAAAGAGTTCCTACTTTGTCAAACACCGCTGGTAAATAAATTCACAGTGACCACAGAGAAGCAGACACATGTCTAAAACAATATATCTTCCATTTCCAAGTCTCATTTAAGTAGATCTGAACTTCATGGACAGTCATGTGTGACTGAATTCACTTTAAAAAAAAACAAAAAAAAAGAAAACGGCAGACAAACTCAAATCTCCATCCTCCAACAACCAAAATGTGAGAGACTGAGTGAGACGGGAGAGCAGGCGAGGCTGATAAACCATCCCACCCCCACTTCAGTTAAAACAGTGTGTGTGTGTGTGCATTTTAACGTGGACACGCATCTCCAAAGGACCAGCAGAAGAAAAAAGAAAAACCCAACGCATCAGAGGAAAGCGTGGCTTCAAATGAGCGAGAATGTCAGCAGAGATTTAGAGCGCCGAGTCCGTGTTTATCGCCGTCTCAAGACAGACTGAAGAATTTGGACTGAAGGGAGAGAGAGGGAGAGAGGGAGAGAGAGAGAGAAGTGGTCTGACTGCCAATGATGCCGAACCTCTATATAAAGCCTCACCAGCAGCACAGGGCCGACACTGCCATATTTACCTCTTGGCCCCTCATCTCTTATCAGCAGCCAAAGAACACTGAAAACAGGTTTACTGTTTGCCGAAGCTGTGAAGATAAGACCACATGGGGCACCGCGAAAGCGCAGTTGATGGATAGGAGGAAGGACTCTAGTACTGAAAGTCAAGACACATTTCAGGCCACGGTTTAGTTGATGATGCGTGTTTCAGCCTTGCCGCGGCAGATTTTGGTTTTGTTTTTATTTGAAAAACACAAGATAGACAAAAATAGAGAGTTTCTAGATTAAGAGCGTATTCTTAAAATCTAGAATATATGAAGGAATAACAGAAAATAAAAGGAAAAATGAGCGTCAGAGAGTGATTGGTGGCTCAGCAGCTGCATCCAACATGTGAGGTCACCGCTGAGTTCGCCTCCATGTGTTCATAAACCTCTTTATCTATGTGTGCGTTCACTGAAACAAAAGTCAAACTCACCAGAATCCCAGCAAACTGCTTCTCTTCCATCCTTTAGGACCTTGTCAGCAAAGATCCACTGCCTCCGCTGCCTCTCCCTCTTCCTTTGCGATGGACTCGTCCGCCTGTCGTTATCAGAGTTTGAAGTTTTCTGAGGTGGCGTTCGCTCGAGCGTCTCGGTCCCCCCTCGTGCCTCTTCTGTGTCCTTGTTGCAAGTGTAGCTGGAGTGGCGTTGCTGCTTTGTGCTAATTCTGCCCTAATCCAGAAACTTTTCTATGCTGTGAAAAGAACATGTGACAGGCGGAGAGGGGGGGTGGCGGGGAGGAGGAGGAGGGTGGGGAAGGGGGAGGCAAGACAACACTTTTTAGTTACTCGTCCCCTTGGTCACTTTCAAAACAGCAGTACATGAGCTGCTGCGAGGTAAAGGGAAAAATAATTCAAATCAATTGTTTACGCTCTGAGAGTGGTTTACACTGCGAGGTGAACCCGCAGAGGGGATCTGCGAGGAAGGTTGCAGAGCAAGAATTTAGAAGAAATGTAGTAACAGATTAGCATTTTGTCGCAAAGCAGCTGCCATAACAAAGTGCCCTTTTGTGGAAAGAGATTAACTGGGGGAACGTTCAGACTGCCTACTGACTAATGCTGTGTGAGAGCAAAACTAGCAGAGAAATACTCAAAACAGTCTGAATCTAGATAAAAGTGGTACAAAACAGTGAGTAAAATGTGCCTGGAATAGTCACGTTGACAAGTTACTTCACATACTCACATCTTATGAGTAGTTTTTGACTCATCAGATGTTTCACCTGCCTTAACTTTGAGAGTGCGACAGTACTGGAAAAATACATGTTTATGCAATAACATTTGATTAAAAGTAACCAGCAGAGATCAGAGACTACTTAATGGCTATATTATTTTATGCTATTGCTATAAACAGTTGCAGAGTCAAAGTCATGAGTCAATTGTATTTTAGTGCCCTCTCGAAACCTGTTGAAACCTGCAGCTTGACCTTTCTTGTTAATTTCATCATCAGAGAGGAGGAACCTATAGTATTTTTTTTTTAAAGAAATCACTTTCTACAAATATCAAAATAGCTATTAGGCTACTTTCTGTTAACTAGCTAATCAACAATTTTCAGTTTCAAATTGAGCTAGCTCTGCAGCTCCAGTGCACATCATGTGGAGACTGGAGTGCCTCAAACACTGTAACTCTGCCTGGGGTCTCCCTTCACTTGACTCTATCACTGAGAATAAAAACACTCGACAGTGTACTAAAAGCTTCCCAGCAAAAGGAGGGAGAAAGTGGACAAATATAGCTGCTATTCAGTGAGAAACATACCGACACACACATGCACACACTCTGCCTCCCTCATGCATGCACATGAGCCCACAGGTCCTCCAAAATACCCCGGGACATTCATCCCACACAGCACACTGATGAAAACAGAGTGAGAAACAAAACTGTGTTAAAAAGCTGAACCTTACCATCCAAAGTAATAATGTCTGAGGAAATAAAAATGCACCGACATCAGTAAAAGGTGCTGTGACTTGAGTCTCTGATGAAGACACAGTGCTGTGGCACGCTTCCTGTGTTTGACTTTAATCTAAGTACCTACATAATGCAACACATGAGAGAAGCCTATTGGGCCGTCCCAGGAGGAGTGGCAATGTCTTTTATGAAACTGTTCCCATTCCTTTGGCTTCTAAGCATAGTTTTCTGTGCTACATCCATTATTGGCGGGTCTGATTGAAAGTTGAAACAAGTAATTTGCTTGTAAAAACATTATAATTGTCTTCTTACATGACCTCCATGACTTAATGAAAAATCACACATTACACATTGTTATTCCATATCACATTTCTAAACCAACAAATGTCAAAGAAAAACAAGTATCCTACAAATGACTCATTGACATTGACATGACTCTGGAAAGGTAAGAGCAAAGGGAGGAGGAAGAAGGCAAGACAATAATTCTACTGAAATGTGTAGGACCTTATTTTCAAGATTGTTGCCTTATTATTTACACAGCAAAGAGTCCAGCGTTGAATTAAGAGTTATTTTAACACAGGCTTTATATAGCTCCACAACCTATAGAGTTAAATTAAAAAGTTTCAAAGCAATTTACGCTGCTATAGTGTAATTTATTCAAATAGCAAAACAGAGTTAAAATAAATCTAAGGGAATTAGAAAAAAGTAACAGTGCTGAGAGTTTAGTTTAGAAACAGCCTGGTTAATGCTAGTTTCACTCCCTTAAGTGTCAGGCTATCTATGCTAAAAAAAAAGTCTTAAAAATCTTAATGCTATTGACCTTTAAACAAATTAAATAAATTATTCTACCTTTTTTGGAAAATAAAACTTTGCAAATGGAGGTACAGTTTATAGTCTGTCATCTGAAACATTTATGAGCTTATGTTGCTCGTTCACGATGTGTCCAACTGATAAACGGAAATACATGTTTAATTGGATTTTTGCTGTGTACAGTTTAAAAAGTTGCCCTGGTATAATGTGTGTGGCGTGTTGCAGTATATCATTTGCCACAGCGCTGCGCGCTGGATGCATAATACCATACAATGATAAGAAACGTGCAAAGACTAGTACCGCCCTAAAAAAAGTTCTCTGAGGTTGAGGGCAAACTCAGCTAAGTTCATGTCACATTCCATGAGGCAACAACTACACCCTGCAATTTGAGAGCAAAAAAATTCGGCAGAAGATTCTTTGTCATAAGACAGAGTAAATATGATGATAGATGACGGCACTTATCACAAAGATCATAGCTGAGGACAAGCCTATTAGCTTAACTGAAAATGACAGTTTGATGGCTTTTGCTGAAGTCAGTGTTTATTTTCCACTGATATAGCCAGTTTGTTGTGCTTGTTGTGTGGGGTGGCGTTGTTGATCGCCCCTCATCTTGGTGTGCTCTTGATGGCTACGCTTCTAAAGTGGTATTACACTTAGTGTGCCACATGGCAAGGATCCGGTTCCTGTAAATTCAAGTGCACCACCCGGTTGGAAGAAAGCCAGCAAGACGCAAAGGACCAGATCTGTGATGCAAAAGTGTACCTCATGTACAGACAACAACTAAATGTATGGCATATTCATTTATTTCATTTAACATTTGTTTAACCAGGTTGGTCCTACTGAGATTAAGAATCTCTTTTTCAAGGGAGACGTGGCCTACATAGGCAGCAGCAAAAACAAACGGAGAACTATCTAGGCCTCAATATGTGAAACCTACTGGGAGAGATTTGTACAACCAGGCATGTTATAACATTGACATTCTATACAATCAGCTACCAAGTCTTTCATTTTACACTTAAAAACATTTAAAAACAAGACCAGCCAGCTCCTTGAGTTTCAGGTCATTCTGCAAAAAGTTCCAGGCTGAAGGTGCAGAATATCCAAAGGCCCTTTTCCCATTCTTGTCCAAACATGTGGTAAAGTGTGCAAAAAGAGGCACTGGGAACACAGAAAGTACTGTCCGGTACTGTTCTGCGTTATAAGAACAAAGGTAGTGTGGGAATTGCTTTATATATAAAGATGTACCAATGTTAGCAGTTAGGGGTTGCTGGAGCAGGCCATCCTGCGCGAGTATACAACTTACAATGGGGAGTCAGAGTTTTAGAATTAGTTATGAACCTTAAGGCTGAACGGTAATTTGTATCAACCATAAGGTGACACTGTGCAGAGGCATGCATGTACACCATACTCCAAAACAGGTCAAAAGGTTGAAACTACAAGACAGTTTTTAGCATCAAAATGAAATGTAGCATTGGATACATTTTTTTTTTTTTTTTTACCAGATTATTAACATAAATGGTGACTAAGAGTGGTCCTTACACAGATCCCTGTGGCACACCCTTGCGAATAAGACATGAAATCAAACCATAGACCATCATACTTAATGCACTGAGACTGATCACTAAGATAATTTTCACACCAAGCAAATGCCTATTCTGACAGTCCTGAGCTGAGAAGTCTAACCTTCAGAAAATTGTGGTCGATTGTGTCAGAAACTTTTGACAAGTCGATAAAAAAGTGCAGCGCAGTGTTGCTTTTTTATCAAGTGCCACAGAAACGTCAATAACTACCTTCATTGCAGCCTTTATTCATTACTCCATTCATGGCTGCAAACTCGTAGTGCCTTTTGGATCTGTCGTGCCAGGCTACTTATTGTATGTCTCTGCATAAAGATGCCATGTCCTTTGCTGCCTCAGGTAATCTGGATAAGACTAATAGCTCTGGCTGTAGCTCCTCTGGGCAGGTAGGTGTTTATGATGAAAAGGATCAGGGTGGTGTGGATACCCAAGTGGACAAGGATGGTCCTGAGTTCAGTCATTTTTCTGTTGGGGATCTGACTTCATGGGGCCCATTGTCCCCATTGTCTCCACTGGAGGCCTCTGTGCTGGACTGGTATCCTAGGATCTGGGAGACAAGCCCAGATGTACCATAAAGGTGGACATTACTACCACCCAATTTGCACTCAGGATCTTGAATATCAGCAGTATATTGCCTGAATCGAGTAACAATGGTGGGTAACTGTGAGCATTTGGGGTGTTGGCGATGGCAGTGGAGTTGCCTGTCACCTGAATAAGAAGTGGTGCATGTCTGATGGTTTGGTTGTAGAGGTTTATCAGTCCTTAACTATGATTTCTAGACTGACACTCTTAATGCACTTCTGCTTGTATATTTGGAGGGTGCGATGTGGGACCTGTAGTCCAAGGTGACCAGCTGACCTCGTGCCAGAAATGATAATGGTTGTGAACATGATGATCCAAGATGCTTGTTCACAAGCCAGATGCCCTGGTAATTCCTTGGCTTCACTGAACAAAGCTAGGTGTAGTGATTGCTATATATAGTATAAAGTAACACGCTCTTAATTTGTATGTTCTGTTAAATAATATTGTGTTTTTATATTACAGTACTACCCTGTGGTTTTGTTTTGAGAGACAGGGGAGTTTAGTTGCTGATGTCATTTCCGGTATTAGAACCTGTAACTGACGCTGTTCGTGAATAAAATACTGACTTGAGAGCTGAACAGCCACTGTTGTTTTAACTCAAGTTAAGTCTTCCCCTATTCAGGGGTGTAACATAGGCACCATGTTTGACTGAGCCAGTTTGGATTAGCAGATGCAGACAGAGATGTCACTGATGTTTGCAATAGATCTTGGTGAAGTGTTGAGGACTGGAGTTGGTTGAGGCCCAGGAAATCAGTTAACACACCCAGTCC
Source organism: Mola mola (assembly GCA_001698575.1). Lineage (NCBI taxonomy): Eukaryota > Metazoa > Chordata > Actinopteri > Tetraodontiformes > Molidae > Mola > Mola mola. The sequence goes on along the minus strand of KV751365.1, from coordinate 3,906,408 downwards.
ATCTACTGGCCCAGGCAGACGAGGCATGTGGCTTTGGTACTAGATGTTTTTAAGTCACTGCCACATGCATAGAGAGCCAGAGAAGCTTCACGGTTTGTGCCCTGTGAGGGAACTCAGGTTCTATGTGGACAGCATAAAGTCCTTCCATGTTTTAACTTACAGAGGGACCTCATTATTAAGGCCATTATTTCTAAGAAATAGGTGGCCCATTAGATACGGGATCTGATCATCGTTGTTTAGGTGTACATGGAAATGCATCCCAAGGCTTGTGGCCCTCTCTACAAGGGGAATGGTTGATAAATAAATGTTGTTTACGGACACCTCCTTAAGTCTAGTTTACACTACATGACTATACAGAGCTACACGTTCGATTGGCAACTAATCTCTATGTGTGAACTTTTCAAAAACATGACTTGAAAGGCTCGCAAACACTCTGCCGCTTCTTCCAAATAGATCTCTAGCACTCTAAATATCTAGATAAATTAACGACAACTACAGTTAGACAGAATTTGAGGCAAAAACACAGAAGAGGTGAGGGGCCAGACAAAGTGCGGTTCGAAGACTTCTATAATGGTAAATAATAACAAGGACTTGTGTACCCTGCCCGGAGGGATACCGGGACCCCACCCTGGAGCCAGGCCTGGGGAAGGGGTCCGTAGGCGAGCGCCTGGTGGCCGGGCCTTTTTCCATGGGGTCCGGTCGGGCTCAGCCCAAAAAGGAAACATGGGTCCGTCCTCATGTGGGCCCACCACCCACAGGAGGA
>KV751365.1:3885296-3898546 GCA_001698575.1 Mola mola | reverse complement strand
GTTTAACATTGAAGAGCTTTTTCCATTTTCACTTTAATGTGGTCCTACAATGCCCCCACAAGTATGGGAAAATCAAAATCAAAATTTGGATTATTGCATTTTGATTTAAACTTTTTGCTTGAATATTTCCCATATCTGTTTTAGAGTCCCCAATAGGCTTCCACATTCAGAGATGCTAAAATCCCTAAAAAAAAAAAAAAAAAAAAAAAGAAGTTGTAGCTGTCCAAAATTTGTCACTAGTGCTTTTAAAAACTTAGTGGAAAAAACAAACAAAACAACAACAAAGATAGTTTTAGAGGGAAACTTTGAAGGTAATTACGGCAATTCTGAGACAGGGTTGATTGTTATTATCTAATTTCGAGGTCTTTACATGCCAACACTTTTGGCTGGCCCCTTGCATTGTCAGTTGGCAGCCAGTCGGAGTGGAGTTAATTGCAGTAATGTGCGGCCGAGAAATTGCAGACATGAATATCCTCTAGTCATCAAGTCATCCAAACAAAAGCAAGAGCATTGGTACTTATGCTATTACACACAGTATAAATCAATCAAATCATTCAAAGTTTAATTTATAGCCCAAAATCATAAATAACAATTTGCCTCTGAGGGCTTTACAATCATGTTACATTGCAACACCATCTACCCTTAGACCCTCGAAAGAGAACTACATAGAAAAATGACAAGATTTATGTGATATGCTACAATGTGAACATAACTCAATGAAACAGGGAAGTCAATAGTCAAGCAAACATCAACCTTGGAATGTGTGCATGCTTCTGCTATTCAGACACAGGATGCTGCAAATGGAGCTGCCAAGACCGAGGTCAACAAAAGTTGAAGTGCCGGCCCTGCATAAGGTTACGACCCTTCCAAACTCAAGTTGATTACTTTTTTTTTCTTTTTACAACTCATCTCCAACTCGTGCACAACTTGTTCTACAAGTTGAGTGTTGGTGGAACAATACCCACATGAACTACAACCCTGTGATAGGATGCCTCTGTACACCAGTCAAGTCACAGTGTTCATCCAAACACATAAAGTACAATATCAGCCAAACCAATCAATGATGGTGGAATACAATGCTTGTCGCTATAAATTCTCCGTCCTCTGGCTAGGTGACAAACTGTCACTGCATATAGCAGGGATCTGGGCACAACAAAAATCGAATTTAAAAAAATTCAAAAATTCAGCTAAATTTGTGCTTTTAGTTAAAATGAAACTAGCAAACTAGATCGGCGCTCAGTACCGCACATAACGCTGCCAATTTCTGCATCCGCCCTTTAATCCAGATCTGCACCAAAATCTAATGGCTCTTTCATTGGCCCTTTGTCCATCCACCCACACAGGATTTTTTGTGTGGGATTAATTCAGTTTTTGCATAACCTTGTGAATTACAAACCAACAATCAGGGGCTATAACTGGACCTCCTGTGTGGAGGAGGTCAGACGTCTTTCAACTCCAAATTCGCTGCATCTCGCCTTCATCTACATACATGGAGCGCAGGGTGTGAGAAATCATACCAAAACAAGCACTTTAAAGTATGCGAGGGAAACAGCAAGTCCCTGCAAGACTGTGAGCCATCAACGTGTTGTGTTTTTTTTCAGCACGGCTCATTATACCGCTAATTTCATCAGCGGTTTAATTAGATGAAGCTAGTTTTGGTTTTGACGATCACGTGCGCATAGGCAGCAATGAAGGAAACAGAAAGACTATTTCCTACAGGTATTGTAAGCATGATTTCCATCAAAGTAAGGACAATATATAGACAACTACAAACGCCGTACCTCACAAAAATAGGTTACAATGCACTAATATTGGCAGCATTTTTAGCTGTGGAGACGTATGATATTTTCCAGATGGAATTAATGAACTGAAAGGGTTTTTTGTGTGTGCACGTTTTTATGCACTGATTTTAAACCACTAATCGTACTTGTTGTATAACAAGTATCTTACTTCACTACATTTCAAGATGAATCTGCTACTGAATGAAGACGATCATGCAATTAAGGGACGATGATAGTTGCATAATTTAAAAGCGGCAACATTTACCTCAATCACCAATTGTTGCGTCAGTCGCAGCAGGCGCATCTATTTCAACACACGCTGGTGGTGATGAACTGGTGCTGCAGGTTTGGGAAAAAAACAGGTTTGATGATTTCTAAATGACGCCGCTTGTGAGATGTATGAGGTGTTTCTGTCCTTCCTGTTCGTCAAAGAGGTGTCAGCATTGCTTCTTTCAGCTCAGAATGAAAACCCTAAGGAGCACAGTGGGACAGGGAGGCCAGAGAGCGGACCGGTTGTAGAGGGACAGTGGACTGGTCATTAAATGCACTGGATATGGTCAAGCAAAGAAGTTAAACAAGAGCAGAGTGAAGCTCACAGAGGGCCGACCAGCAGGCAGTTGCATAAATTCAAACGTAGCCTAGTTTGAATGCAAGTTTTCCTTTAAGATGGATTTCTGGACTACTAGTGTTTTCAGGACTGCACCAGCTGAGGTAGTTTCTAGGTAGGCTTAAGTTATAACTTCAGTCTTACACCCGGCTCTTGGTCTGTGTGAAGTCCTCCATGGTGATCAAGTGTACTGAATTCACCCCAATTTGATCACAAATTACATATAGACTTTGTTGCTATTAGTTCAGGTTTTCAGAATTTATTTACTAACCCAGTTTCATTTATCAGCTGTCTTCATTAGAGCCTGGCCAATATGTCAGTTGGCCCATATTATCGGCCGATATTGGCCTATCATAGGTATATCTGTATTTTATGTCATCAATATCGGCTGATATCAAAACATTTTGATTTAAAGGCAAAGCGCGAAAAAATGTGCTAGAGGTGATTCATTATTATCAACTTTCCGGTTAAGGTTACTGTTTCAGTGCACTGCTGTCACTTAAAACTATAAAAGTTCATTATTAATCTGCATTTCCTTTTAACAAATGTTTGAAAACCTCATTTGAGGGATATATGAAATAATGTGCATGTATCAGCCAATTATTGATATTGGAACTTTTTTACTCCCTTATATCAATCAGCATTAGTGATTGCATGTCGGTCAGGCTCAGGTCTTTGTATCTATGACTGATCAGCTGTGCATGAGATGACAACAAAATGGAGGATTTTCCATTACTTTATTTGTATTTTTGCCTTTTTGTTTGTCAAGACATGAGTTAAAAGTTGTTGTTTTTTTTTGCTTTTACTTTTGTGTATTTAACAGCTTTAATTAAATCAGAGAAATTGTTTTTCTTTTTGCATGTTTTAACTCAGTGGCTTGATGAATGTAATGAGAAATGTATTCTTATGTTGCATTAAAGCGATTATGCCAGATTGCAGGAGACAATTAGCAGGTAATTTCTGAAACAATGGGCTCTAACGGTGTTTCAGTAGATAAATGGTAATGTGCACTTAGTTATGAATGCAGAATATTAGAGTTGGTTTTGCGGACGATGGGGCAAACAGGAAAAACAGACTACAGAAAATGTCACCGTTGGTAATACAAATCAGAAAACATTCACTCTTCTTTTATCATATATTGTGTAACATGTTGGTGGACTGTCTATACAGAAATAGACAAATTAATATTCTAATAATGTTTTTTTCTCTGAATTTGTGTTGGGTTTTTTTTGCCTTCACACAGCAGCTGTCCTTCCCTCCTGCTCCAGCAAACACAATTATTTATCATTTAATAAATATCGTGAAGTCTTAATCCTTTCATCGTCTATCTTTTTAATGATACGTGACCGGTTTATTTTCGGTTCATAGCAGTACATTGCACAAAGCAGTTGTTGGTCTCGTTAGTTTGTGATTCACGTTCACTAATATCCATCAGGATGCTGCAAATTAAGTCTTTCTTAAACAAGAAGCATAAGGGCCACAGCTTTAAAAGTGGCCTGGCTCGGGCTAGATTACACACTGTATTTCTCCAGCCTGAACGACTGTCCCAGTCTGACCCTGTTATAACGTGACATCCATCCCGTCAGGAGTCTCAAAAAGCAGCCTGAGCTGGTTCTTCCTGTAGGCGTACATACAGGAGCTGGCACTGGGTTGTTCGGTTAAACCTCAAACTCTGATTTTAGACCGTCGGTCATCTTGTGCCACACATAAAATGAAAGGTGCTGAATTTGTGAATGGGACGTATTGGGATCTGCACCCTTGTGAAAGCAGTTTCTATGATTTGCACATGTCTGCACTGTTGGGGAGCTGGATAGGTTCCACAAAGAGGGCTCACAAGCATCACATAGCATCAATTATTGCCACTGAGTCACATTTACAATGCATCATATTGTTGGTCTTGCAAAGCAGCAATGTCCATTACTGATAATGCAAATATGCAGCGGTGTGATTGGGACTCTGCTAAGCCATGAGAGACAGCCTCATTCTTATGCTGCACAGAGGGGTTAATATGACTGAGACGCTGTGACAGGATTTAAAGTAGCACCGACTGAAGCCTTATTTAACATGCATTAAATGGAAAAATAGCTGCATCACGTTGGACTACTGACATAAATCATTCTTAAAATAAGGCAATGACTCAGGGAGAGAGAAAATATTGCATTATAATACAAAGTGCACAAATCAAGGATTGTTTTTTTTGGGTTTTTTTTTTAATAAATAGAGGCACTGTAATGATATTGACTGACTGCAGGGGCAGACAAGTTGGAAAGGGAGTGTTGCAAAACCAGAATCGATGACATTACGTTCATTAATCAAAGAAACACTGTGCTGTTGATTTTCTCTAGACCTCCTGCACACAGATAACCTCTGCTGAAACAAACTGTTGCTGTACATCACAGCACAAAAATTCCATCATGACAACTATATGTTTTTTTTAACGTATGGTAAAAAAAAAAAAAAAACAACAAAAAAACAAAAAAACAGGAAAACATCTGTGACTATCTATTTTAAGATTGCCGATACGTTACTGAACTGGTGGACTGTGCCTCTCTTCACATTGGACTGCAGGGTGAATTACCAAAAAAACAAACCTAGAGACCAAAATAAAAGTGTCAATAAAAAAATCAATGCTGGGCGGCATAAAAAGCCCTGTTAATTCTGCATAAATGCGCCTGGATACGTGTACTCTGACTCTCACTATTGGACACCGTGTCACCTTTATCCACACGACTTGTTTTAGATGGTTTTGGAAGATTTAATCTTGAGATCAACTGATTTCCCTTATCATTTTTGTATAACCAGGTAGGTTTATAGTATGTGTTTTCTGTTTCTTCTTTTGATCAGAGATATCCAACAATTAAATGTATCTAAAAAATGATAGGTTTCTATAAAGTGAATTGATTTTGACAGGCCTCTCTCATATGCAGCCAATTTAACTCGACAACACAGTCCGACAACAGTAACATTCATGATAGTTTTGTTCAATTCAAGAGTACAGTAATTTGTCTTATTGTGAGAGAGAGCCAACACCTGGAGACTGAAGCAGCTAAATGGAATCCGGCTAGAATTTTTATGAAATGTACAATTAACGCCTGTAACTTTCCTGTTGTGACAGGAGAAAGTGTCCTTTTGACCAAGGTCGGTGCAGCACGTTGTAGCCAATCAGAGAGTCTCATGAAACCCAAAAACAGAGAGCCTACGTCTTTACTGCAGAAATAAACTATATTTCCATAACGGCCAACAACACCAACACCAAGCAATCATGATGATCATTTTTTGGGTTGAACGCACCAATGCAGATCATTGGCAGGCTAATCAACCACCGGGCAGAACTGAAGTACAACCGGGCCACATTTCTACTCAGATTGGGAACAACCTGAACCTGATGTTTTGTTCCAGAAACATCCTTGTGAGGTTACACCTCTTTTGCCCTATTGTTCGAACACATATTGGGATTACAGAATAACTGAGAAGAGGACAGAAGAGGTCATGAATGGCTCAGATAATTAACGATGCACAGAATGACAACACTGTCATTCAAATCAAAATTCAATTCATCAAGTTTAATTAGTAATGTTGCCCGGCCCTCCTCCTCCTCCTCTCACTCATCTTCTTGCTCTCTATCGTGCACGCTGCTGCTTTTCACCCTGACACCACCGTGCAAATAAACTCAGGGACGTTTAAGTTCTGAAAGGTGGTGAAGAGTTTTGTGAAAATGAGGTTTGGGTTTTGCAAAAATAATATTGAGAATTACTATTTGAGCGAAAGGAGTAGAATTGTGCTTTTTATCACTCTGCAGTTTTGTCTTTCATAAGTGAATTCTGAGTTTTCAGAACTTGGGGCCAGTTTTTGAGCTGAGCTGCTGCATGTCAGAACAGAACTGCCTAACTGTGCTATAGAGCCCCCTGGCGGTCGTTCAATATAGTAATAATAATATTGAACTTCATTTAAATAGCACCGGTCATGCAGACATGCAGCTCAAAGTGCTTTACAACAAACAAGTTACACGCAGCAAATGCTTCACATGAAAGAAGAAAGAAAATTAACAGTTACGTACAGTACCTGTGTCTCAGAAGCTTTATGTACTCTAAACACATGCAAACGTCTATTTAGTGCAAAATCTTTTCGCTAAATAGTTACTATATAGATAATAATATAAAATCTGTTTGCCTCATGACCCTCCTGTTTTGCTCTAGCTGTGTAGCATCTGATCATTCCATCAGCAGAGCCATGTCTGAAGTAATGCGTCGCAAAAATAACAATGAAATATCTCAGAGCCTGCTGTGAAAACTGTCTTCCTGGGAAAACTGCATACTAAACCATGCAAATAGTCTCTGCGTCACATTCCTCTATACATGAAAACTCTGGCATTAAATCGTTTGTTTTTGAATGCGCAATTACCACAGCACCACAGGTATTTTAATGTTGCGTGCCTTGTTCGTGTTTCACTTTTGTGTGACGTGCCATGAGTGACTCGTGTATATTAAATAAAGGAAGTCGTGTGTGTAACTAGTGAGGCAAAACAGTTGATGAGCTCATAAAGATTGGTTGACATTATCTCTGTTTTTACACCAAATTAACCGTGGTGTGATAAAAAACAACCTGTAAACACAAAACTACCATCATATATAATTATATAATGACGTGAGTCTAATATTCATCCTCCATTAAGCTTTGATTCAGTCTGAACACATCAGAACGTCACCCGCTGTTTTATTTTTCTGCGAATTACTCCACTTTGCTCATCAGCTCGTCTCTGTATAGTTTACATCAGAGCCTTGTTGCTCAGTATAATGAGTGTAAAAACCAAAACAGCGCAGTGCAACGCACCACAGCACCCCATTAAGCTGAGGGCAACCGCAGCCTGCAGTCATGATTCTTTGTTGATTGGTTTCTACAAGCTCTGCTTTCATTTTCCATTTTCTAAACAGTGAAAACGTGACAAAGCATCGAGTGCATGAGAGCACCAGCCACCTGACGCCGCCCCGGAATAAACACTCAACACAACGCCGCTCTGCGTTTGCTGAACTAAGGTGTTGCTGCAAGATAACTATGTGGTGAAGTGTGTGTTCGGGGTCTCTCCCAAACTGTAGCCACTTTTCTAACACCTACAAACGTACATACAAATAGCATGAAGATCCATGTATTATTTGTTGAGTTACAGCCAGATGATGATGTTGGTAACAGACATGCAATCATATTCATAAAGGCAAAAACATAATCTCCTCCTACTTAGTTGGTGGAGGTGGTAAATACTAAATATATGCTGTAATAGTGCAGTGTTAATCTAAGTCTCATATGTCACACCTCTATGTTTGCCTTACCTTAAATGTTAGTCACCGCCCCTTACGGTCCACACATGCTGCGCAGCATCGGGGAGGAAAAATGAGGATGCAGGAGGCAGACAATGACCATCAAGCGCTTCCAATTTGTGAATCCCACGACAGCATCTGTCAAACGTTCGTGTACCACTTATGTCGGTGCTTTAAAACTTCACCAGTGTTAAAGCTTCCTTTTATGTCTCCACTTCCCGTTTACTGTCGCTGTGAAAGTTCCTATTTATCAATAAGCCCGTGGCTGATGTCATCTGTCTCACTTCTGATGACTCAAAACCTCAGGCACACCTTTGTCACAACAACATGGCCACTGGAAATTTTCTTTGTTTTTGTCTTGTTTTTGACACCAACGGCTGACTTTCTGGAGTTGTTCCTGATTTAGATACGGTCATCATGCCACTGTTGCTAAACCCAACCTCACACTAGTTATCTGCTGCATGCAGAGTCGTTTGTAAAGTGCTCATGACAGGAGCTGAATATTAGCACCTGTATTTGTTAGGATAGAGCGCATCATTCACTTGTGCAAAAATTGCTTACCAGCAAGCACAGCTGCAATCTTGCCTCTATTTTGTAACACAGTCATTGTGACAATGTTAATCTAGGTTTTTCTCGAATAGAGACATTTCTAAGGTTTAACCCACACCCCCTGAAGGAAAATCACTGACACCAAGATGATGACAACTGCAATTCAAATGTTTAAAAACTATTTTAAAAAAAAAAAGAAAACTGCTAAGAAAAAAAAAAAAAACTGAAAAATGAAAATGGATCGTGACAATTTTTTTAATTAGCCTCTATCCATCTAGCTGACCACTGTCTTTTTTTCTATAGTCGCCTCCCAAAAGACCAATTTTGAGCAAGTAAAAACCCTGTTCAATTTTATGATCTGGGAACAAATGCAACTTCCTGAATTCCCCTTTTCAAAGTATGAGTATAAAACGTTAAGATTTTTGACATTTGACATGTTTTTGGAGTATTTCCGGTGTGTCTGAACTGTATATCGTTCGAGGTACACGCTCAACTTTTAACTGTGCACTGGAGACACAGAAACTATCAGGTTATTATAATTAGGCTAGAGAGTCCTTGTCCTTTCAAATGTGTGTGTTCCTGCGATTCCTGCATAAGGAGAGCAAACAGGAAACTGGAGGGCTGGAGGCCCTCCCCTGTGTGCACAGTGATATGGTGGGAAGGGGGTTGGTGTGAGCGCGCGTGCTCGTGTTGATGGCTTGTCTTACTGCCGTTCATGCGTGCACAACGTCTGTTGACATACCCTACTTTTACCGTTCAGCTCGCCGACCAATTTCGTTACGTGACAGCAATACAGCAGAAGCGTATAAAGCAGACAAAACAATATTTCCATTATCGAGCAGTCTGCCATTTCTTTCTCGATTAAACAACGATGGCTAAATCGAGACAGCGGAGGAAAACGGAGACCACTTCTCACACTGAACTCCCACCAACAGTCCAGAACCCAAACACAGATTGTAGTTACAATGTAACATACAGTACGAAACTGGCAAAGATTTGAATTTGTGAAGCACGAACCTCTTACAGTCATTTTTCCTGCTAAAAATGCCTCAGTTCATCCACTGACTGTCTCAGATCTGATAGTTGTTTAGTACAAAGTAATGACACTTGGTTAAAGAGGGCACAAATATTTGTCAAAGTGGTAAATATAAAATATTAGAATTTTTGTTATTAATATTAAAATTTCATAACTTGGTTAAAATATTAATATAAATATATATACTGTATATATGCAGTATATGATTCTCCAACTTTATTGATTTAACAAATGTTATTTATTGGAGTTGTAGGTAGGTGTTATACTTTTGGCCTGTATGTCATCAATATCATCTAATTCAAAATAATAAATGGTTTTACAGAACAAAAGGCGGTGAAAGATGCTCGGGGAGAAATATAATTATTACATTTCCAGAGAAAGTGATAGTTTCAGTGCACTGCTGAACAATAACAGTTCATTGTTAGTCCGTAAAAATATTCAGCTTCAAGTGCACATGACTCTTATAAATGTTTGATAAGATAATTTGAGGGACAATTGAAAACTACGTGCGAATATTATGGTATTTTAAATATATATGGTTCCAAAAATTGCATATCGGTTGGGCTTTTTAAACAACTATGTGGGCAGAAATAACAACCCCAGAGAGGCGTGAAGTCATCGCTACAAACACTGGCGTCTGAATTTACAGAAGATATATAATTACAGTGCAAACAACAAAGGAAAACTTGGATCAATTCATGTTTAAGTCGTGTGCTGATGTGAATCGTCAGAAATAATAACAAAAAAAAAGGACATTGTGCAATAATACTTAGAATAATTATGAATACACTTTTGCAATTCATTGTGAGCATGTAGCTATAATGTAAGTCGTATGTATACTGTTCAGTTTAACAGCTCCAGCGTGTTAGAAATAAACAAACAAAGTCCGTGTTGAATGTCTAATAGCAAAAGATTCCAGCCAAGAAACGTGTCTTGTTCGGGGAAACCTTCTCCTCCTTCCACTCCTTCTCTAAATGGAGCCACAACCATTGCCACGTGTTCCTCCTCCCTGCTGGGATTAACTAAAAGCTCCTCAACCTTCTGCCCGGGGCCACCTGCCCCACAACGACGGTCCACTTTACGCACGCGTGTTCCACTGGCGCATTCTGGCACGTTTCGAATCCCAACACAGAAAGTTGCCCCATTAAGGAAAAGAGAGCCACGTTGTAGGCCATTATGTGCTGGCAACCCCCTCTCTCCTGTGCATAGTTTAGAGAGCACACGGGGGGCTTTCAAACGCTCCCAGGTGAGAGAAAGCGCCGTCCTTACCGTGCAGGTGGGCCCGCGTCTCCAGCACGGCGCCTTGTTGCGCATTAATGCTTTTATTTGGAAGTTTCGTCACCTTGGTCTTCCGTCCTTCTTCTGTCATGGCCGGGCCATCAAATCCTCCAGGCCCCTCCTTTCCCAACTTGTAAATAGGCGGAGAGGTGGGTGGGGGGCAGCAGCGCGCACAAGTGTGATCCATCAACGCGTCTTCAGCCGCCCGCAACAGGGGTTGGCCACTGGGGCCACTTAGTTACATATTAAAGCAATTACAGGTATCACTCGTGAATAAGTCGTCATTTTTCCCACTTAATTAGTGAATATATATGTATATATGATTTAAATGATAATGAATAAAAGTGTCGCTAAAGTGCCGCAGATAGGGAAGGTTGATGAAGCCTCACGTGTTCAGTGGAGGAATGAACGCGTGTGTTGCTCAGGCTTTGGGCCTAACGTGCCGCACTGGTTCCACGCTGAGATCCGGCAGGTTTGGGCTTTGTGGTGCAGGCGATGATCTGTGGGATGACCAGTGACTGCAGCAGCGCACTCTCATGACCACACCAATTCATGTTGTTGTTGTTGACGCTTTGCAGTTTATTATGCTGACGTTGCTCAAAATGGGGACATGGGAGGTTAAAAAAATGTGGTTTTCCCAATGAAGTTAAACAGATTGGAAATAAATGCAGCATAATACAACATTAGTGACTTTATCTCCTTACGTTACTAGTTACTAATTACTGGATGTTGATTGTCAGTATTTACACTTTTGTTGTCCTGTTCTTTATTATTTTTCCACTTCCTCCTTCAACATTTTTCCACCTATGGACACCATTCAAATATCAACACATTAAAATGTTTGACAGATTAATTGTTACAGTTAGAATTTCCCCCCAAAAATCTCACATAATCTGAAATCGTGTAAAATTCTTCAATGTGCGTCAGTGTTGCACCGGGATCTTTATTTTTTGCAGTCTGGAACTGATTAGATTTACAACATTTTCCCACACAGAGAGAGAGATAGACAGAGATGACTTTAATAAAAAATGAATTTGTCACAGCAGCGAGGATGTTCTGGTACAGGACCAGTGGACATATAACACTATAAAGGTATAGAAGTATAAAATAAAGTAAAATAAAAATAAAAGTACAAAATATACACACTATTGGCAGTTGTAGAATTCCAAAAATATATGCAGAAGTTGTGCAGAGTGCAGAGTTTAGTGCAGGTAGGAGGAGGTGAATGATTTTAACCGGTTAAGTGTTTAACAATAGAGGTGTTGAAAACTCAGATTGCACTGGGGAGGAACGATAACCTGTATCGTTCCTTGTAGCAGCGGGGTTGGATCATTCTGTTGCTAAAGCTGCTCCTCAGAACGTTCACAGTTTCATGGAGGGGGTGGGAGGTGTTGTCCATGATGGCATCCTCTGCTCCACCACCTCCTCCGAGGTGGCCGACCGAGAGCCGACAACAGAACCTGCTTCCCTGATCAATTTATTCAGTCTGTTGGCGTCCTTTGCCTTGACGCCTGTGCCCCAGCACACCAAAGCAAAGAAGATGGTGCTCGCCACAACAGACCGATAAAACATCAGGAGCGTCCGGTTTCATACATTGAAGGACCTGAGCCTCCTGAGGAAGTAGAGCCGGCTCAGGCCCTTCTCGTACACAACCTCTGTGTTGGTGGACCACTCCAGCTTGTTGTCCAGGTGGACTCCCAGGTACCTGTAGGTCTGGACAATTTCCACATCTGTCCCATTAATGCAGACAGGAGAGGGTGGGGGCTTGTTTCTCCTGAAGTCCACCACCATCCCCTTCGTCTTCTTCACGTTCAGCTGCAGGCGGTTCTCTCCACGCCAACGCACAAATCGGTCAACCAGGTTCCTGTAATCATCTTCCCGTCCGCTCTGCACACACCCGACTACGGCCGTGTCTGAGAATTTCTGCAGATGACACGACTCGGTGCTGTACTGAAAGTCAGATGTCTAGGTGGTGAAGAGGATGGGGGACAGCACAGTTCCCCGGGGGGGCCCCGATGTTGCAGATCATACGTTCAGACACACAGTGCTGTAATCTTATAAACTGCGGTTTGCCCATCAGGTAGTCTGTGATCCATGTGATCAGAGGAGAATCCACCCACATGTCCTTCAGCATGTCCAGCGCAGTCGGGCGACTCGTCTTGGGCACTGGAACCAGGCAGGATGTCTTCCACAGCACTGGGACTCTCTGGAGGCGCAGGCTCAGGTTGAAGAGGTGCTGGAACACTCCGCTCAGCTGGCTGGAACACGCCCTCAGCACTCGAGGTCTGATGCCGTCCGGTCCAGCAGTTTTTCCCTGGTGGAGCCTCTCCAACTCTCTGCTCACCTGTGGGGCTGTGATATGTAGTCAGTCCTGGGGGTTGCAGGTGGAGGTGGGGGCTGGCTGTGATGGGGGTCAGGGGTGGAGCGTGAGGGCTGGTGGAGGAGGGGGGCTGGAGTCAAACCTGTTGGAAACTGTTTCAACTTGTTTGCCCTCTATTGGTTTTTCCTCAACTGCTCCTCCTCCACCTTTCCTCTCTCATTATCATCCCTCTCCTTCCACTCCAAACATCCTTGTCCTTGTTCCTCCCCAGCTTCTCCTCCAGTTTCCTCCTGTAGGCGTCCTTACTCTCTCTGAGTCACATCATGACTGTGTAAAAGAAATTGGTCAATTCTGTCAACACGTGACT